>QRFJ01003886.1:0-209146 GCA_006176705.1 Cocos nucifera
ATATTGTTTAGTATGTAGTTAGAAAAAACTACAGCAAAAAGTATTGCAGGGTGGATTTTTTACTGGCTAATATTATTTAAGATGTCCATGATTTCTGCCATAATTATTTGAGATGTCAATAGATAGAAAATATTTCAAGAAAAAATAAGATGCCCCTATCACCAATTTTAGTAGTTGAAATTTTTGATGTTTGAAAAATTGACTTTATGGGCTCATTTCCTTCCTCTTGTGGTTATGAGTATATTTTGATGGTAGTAGATTATGTATCTAAGTAGATAGAAGTTATGGCAATGAGAACCAATGATTATAAGATGGTAATTAAGTTTATTCAAAGAAATATTATAAGCCGGTTAGGTTGCCTTGGGACTATAATTAGTGATAGGGGTGCACACTTCACAAATAGGCATTTCGAAGTTTTAATGAGAAAATATGGAATAACATATAAAATAGCCATCTCATATTTATCCCCAAACTAGTGGACAAGTAGAATTCTCCAATAGAAAAATAAAAAAGATATTAGAAAAATGATTAGAACCGCTTATAAGACCCTTATAGGAATATCCCTTGACTAATTTGTTTTTCAAAAAATCTTGTCATTTGCTAGTAGAATTAGAACACCATGCATATTGGGCAATAAGAAAATTTAACTTTAATATAAAAAATATGAGGTTAAAAAGAAGACTGTAATTAAATGAATTAGAGGAGTTACGTAATGAGATATACAAGAATACTAAAGTCTATAAGGCTCGAACTAAAGCTTACCATAATAAAATTATTTCAAGAAAACATTCAAACCTAATAAAAAAGTATGGTTCTTTAATTCTAGATTAAGATTATTCTATGATAAACTTTGCTCATAATGGGATGGACCATTCATTGTGATCCAAATTTTTTCCAAGAAGTTATAGAACTTTGAGATCCAAAATAGAAAAATATTTTTAGGATAAATGACCAATAAATTAAATCTTATATGGATGGTATAAGGGATTGAGAGCAAATCAAGTCTATGGATCTAATTAAATCGATCTATGAACCACCATGAATTTTGTTTTAGTTTGGCCGAAAATCTTAAACTTAGTGCTTATTAGAAAGCAACCCATTTTTTTTTTTGAATTTTTAGCTTTTATTTTATAGAAATCTAATAAGGACAACTAGCCAAGTTAGGGGAAGCACACCATCAACATCTTGCATAAACTCAATAGAGTACAATGAAGGACCAACAAATAACAAATCAGGTGATATTCCTCTTGATAAATATTTTTATTTTTCTCTTCTTACATTGAGGACAATAGAAATAAAGTTGGGGAGAAAATAACTAACTTTAATTAAGTCCTCAAGTATGATTAGAAATAATTAGCTTTATGTATCCAAATTTTATTTTGGTTAAGAGTTAATTAGGTACTCTAATCAATAAATGATTAATAGTCTAGATAATTTTAAAGATACTGATTTGGAGCAAATTATTAAAAAAATTCAATGAATGATATGATTTAGATCAGATTAAATTTTAAGAATGATTCTACAATCATCTTCTTACCGATCTCAAGGAAGAACCTGTTTCATGAAAGTTGCAAGGAAAGATCGAGATATGCAAAAGTTTTTCTTAAAATCTACTTTAGAAAAAAATACATTGGTTTTCTATGAGTAATCGAGTCTTGTTTCCTAAGTAAGCAATGATATTCATGTTAAAAAATGAATAATATGAATTAAAAAGGAGATTTAGCATTATCTTACTAAGTAATTGGGCCTTTTCATCTAAGTAAGCATTATGGTTCGCATCAAAAGATGGGGATGCAAGAAACTAAAAAAAAAAAGTAAAAAAAATAAATGAGTGAATAATAAGAAGACTAAATTATAAAAAGATAATAAATTCAGCTCATATTAACTTAGATAACTTAAAAAATAAAGTGGAGAGTTTGTAAAAGAAAATCGTTAAAATTTTTATAGCTAACCCTCAACCACTAACTAGATCAAATTAATAATCCGACAACGTACCTCTTTAATAATCTAACCGGTTATCAGCTATTTTTAAGAATGTCTAATCTAACTTTTAATTTAAGACTAAGTCGGTATATATTGTTAATTTATCTATTTTACTCGAAAATAAGTAAAATTTAAGTTGGAAAGTGTGATAAATACTTATATTAAATAACTAGAGACATATTATTTTATTTAATTATTTTTTATTTATTAAAAATTTAATATTTTTTAATTTATTTTATATATAATTGATAATTTAGATTGAATTAATTATAGATGCGGATGCGTAAAAAAAAAAATAGCATCAGACCTGAAATTAGCTACACGGCATGGCATTAAGTGGTGACCTACATGGCTTACCAAGGGATACGCGTGGTGCATGGACCGAAAGACTACATTTCTCATAGGTCATAGTCAGATCCCTCTACGGCTTAGGTCCTTGACGTAAAACTAAAAGTCCACGCACCTCCAACTCTTCCAAGAAAATTTCACATATCTTTCTCTCCCTTATTAATTACAAGGCCCCATCTTCTTCTTATTTTAATTCATGTGCCTGACCTCTCCCACTCTTGCAATCCCTCTCATTCATTAAATTCCATATGCCCCCATCTTTTCAAACAAGCCCCTCATGCGATTAATTCTATACGGCCCATCTCCCCAAATCTCTTTCTCACATATTCATAAAGTCCACAGAAGCCATCAGCCCACTCTTCCTGCCACGGCCCATCAACCGGCCCTCTCTCTTTCTCTCTCTTTCTTTTCCCCTTCTTCCTTCTTTCTTCTTTCTTTTTTCCATAATTTTTAGCCTAGTTCTCAGCAACATTCTCTCTTGATCCCTACTCCAAACTATTGAAAGAAAGACTCAAAATTTCAAGATGAAGATTTTAGCGAGAAGCTTTACCATGGCTAGCTAGTTCGTCTTATTCTTAGGAGATCCCTATAATCTTGGTTTGACGGTATTTTACTTTTTTTCATCTTTTATATTTTTTTTAATATGCAATAAATATTATTTTTTTATTATATTTTATATCTTTAATTTTGAGATTAATCTAGAATAGTTTATGGTCCTTAGAATGACCTATAATCTATGGATATGATTCGTACTTTTGGGATAGATTATTTTAGATTAAATTTTTTTTATCATATCTAAATTAATTTTGACTAGTTTATAACTTTAAGAGATGAATTGTGATACAAGAATACAGACTGTACTCTTTAAAATAGATTATATTTTTATTGATTAGATACCAATTAAAAGTATGTTAAAAAGGACACCAGCTTTTTAATAAGAGGGTAGTTGAGATTCCAAGAATCCACCTCCATATTTAATTTCAATCTTTAATTTAATTACTTATTTACATACTTTCTAATTAATTTAAGTAGTCTTTTAATCAACTTTTATTCTACTATTTAAATTAAAATTTAAATTCCTCAAAAGTAATTAACACGATTCCTATGAATTCAACCTTGATTTATCCTATCTATATCATATGAATTAGATTTTATTTTTGACTGCCTAGGATAGCAATTACCATTCACTATTATACAAACTCCTCGATTCCAACTATCACAAAATTCTTCGGTTGGAACAGATAGTCGCTCCCTTCCGAGTTGGGGTCAATTTGGGGGAACCGATAGTTGTCGTCAACATGCCCTAGTCGACCATATTGATACTAGACCATGGGTATATGTTCACACACAAATAGTTGCCAGAAGGGACTCTTCGATACCCTCGGCTTCAATGGCTCTTTGGAGTCGATCTCAACCTAATATGTATAACATCTTTCGAAATGGGTTGGTGAAGTCATCCATTGCAAATAACCTCCCTGCCTCTGCCACAATGTTAAGTATAGTAGAAGTCTTCCAATTCTCGATTGAAAATTAGGGAATCTCAGCCATACCACCATCAATGGATCACCTTCACTCTAAGGATGAAGTTGGGCATATAGGCCTCCATCGACATTAGTTGCCCTACCACAAACTAGGGGCCACCATCGAGGATGGCCTCACAACCTGCCTCCTAACTAAAGTTGGAGGAGTTGATGGCCCTCCACAAGGAACAATGCCTTAATGTTGCACTGTAGTTTGCCTTTCTCCTTAACCTTCTTTGCCATCCATTCCACAGGAACTTTCCAACCTAGGCTCCAAATAAACATGGTGAGCTTCTCCAACTGCCATCTTGATTCTTGCATCTCTTAATGAAATATTATCAAAACTTCTCGACTTCTACCTTCGAGATCTTGTGTAAGATCCACATTGACTGCTGAGGCAGGCTCTAAGCTTCACCTATGATCAGTCTCTCTTGCTAGATTTTGATGAGGTCTGATCGGTATCGTTCCCTGCTCTGGCCTGAGTCTCCATCCCAACCCTCCAACATGAGTGCTTGCAGCATGCTCAAAGAAATTCCAAAAGGCATATGAGTTTTGATGCAACTGCCCACTAGCAAGCGCTCTTGATCCTCTATCCCTTCCCTTCCCTTGATTCCCTGTTGAGAGCCATTTGGTGTTGAATTCATTTTCACAATTTAACAATTTCATTTTTTTCATTCAAATCACATAACCATAGGTGGAGTAAAGGTTGGAAGGAAAATAAGATTGGTAAGCAATGAGAGGAGAACATAAAGATAGGTACGATAGATGAGAAGTTTGAGAGAAAAAAAATACTATAATAGACTAAAACCCCTAATTATCTTTCTTATGTTGTATGAATAGTTGATCGTTCAATACTATTGCTTGCCAGGCTTACAACATTTAAATTCTATTTATTTATATGCACATGTTGGTTTTGCTTAATTCATCTGATAAAGGAGCCCTTTTTTTTCATCTTTCCTCCTCTTGAATTAAAATCATTCAAATAAAGGCTTTGAGGAGGGCAATCCTTATTGTGCAGCTCTTCTATCAATTAAAAAGAGAAAAACAAAAAATTGTGATGTTAATTAAAATTATTTTAGAAATTAAGTTACACTACAACAATAAGGGAATATAGCAATTTTTATTTGGCGATGTGAGATTCAAGCATTGTTGAGTAAAACAATGTTCCCCATAATGATGTTTCCGCATTGCTACCGTAGGAGAAAAATAGTTGGCTTCTAACGATGGTTATAAACATTGTCGAAGATCAGAATTTTTAACCACGTTGTAAACCATCGTCAAAAGCCAGGGTAGGAATTTTTGAATTTTTACTATGGTTATAATCGTCAAAAACTTTTTTTTCCTGAATTTTAGCCATGCTTATAACCGTTGGGAGCCAAAAATTTTTTGAAGAGATTTTCAAAATTTTTACTACAGTTATAATCATCGAAAACTTTTTTTTCATGAATTTTAGTCATGCTTTAAATTATTATTGGGAGAAAAATTTTTTTTGAATTTTAGCCTCACGTTTAACCATCGTCGGAGGCTAGGAAATTTTCAAATTTATTTGATTTTCTATTATCGAAGGCCAGCAAAGTTCACAAATTTTAGCCATGAATCGTCGTCAGAGGCCATTTTTTTATTCCATTAAAATTTTGACTGAAAATATTCCAACCCATCGAATTGGGAGTATTGGGAGTGGGTTTTAATCGGATGCTAACGAGAAAACCCTAGCTGACTCTCCGAAGCTGAGCTTTCCACCACCGTCTCCGAGTTTCCAACCCGTCTTCTCCCCCTTCTCATCTTCATCTATTTATTTATCCTAATCTTAGATCTCCTCCCACTCCCGTTATGCCGCCACCGTGGTTAGTGGTTTTCCATCGCCCCTCTCTCTCGATTGGACTGCAATCGTGCTGGTAATCCTTCGTAGTCTCTTCCTATTTTCCCTCTTCTGTGGTACTCTTCTTATTCTCGATCTTTTTGAAGCCAAATTCCTATTTTCGATAGCTCCGGAAGTCGAAGGAGAAGCTCGGCCCCGATCTCTTCCTCTCTTTTCTCAAAAAACCGATAAAAAGCCTTCTATTTTCTTCCTTTCCTTCGATCTCTCTTGTTTTCTATGTTTGATCTTTGAGCTACCATTTTTTTTTTTTTTTTTTTTTTATCTTTGTTGATGAAATCTAGAGATTGGATCAGTGATTGAGTGAGATTGTGTTGCGTGAGCACTCCGATTAGTTGGTATGGACTCAAGAATTATGTGGATCTACTGTTTTGGTGAGCTTTATCTGATGGATCATTTTGTAGAACTAGTTATATCTTTTTTTTTCTAATTTTGCTTTCTATTAATACATGTTTCCTGAAGCATTGAGATTTCCTAGTCTTGAAGGCTTCATTTTATCCTTTTGGTAATGTCACCAATTATTGTACCGGCTATATTGTATAGACTTATTTTATGGTGAAATTTTTGAACAATTACCAAAGTAATGACCCTTCAGCAAGGTATACTGTAAACAATTTGAAAAGTTATGCTATTTTAGACAGTTCTTGTTGTGATGCTATGTGAACCTAAGCCTTGGGGCATTTGTTACCTGATTTGCTCTCCACAAGCTTTTTCAAAATGCACAACCAACCAATTTTGAGTGCTTATTACTGATGCATTTCTTTTATTAAAATGTTTGAGCAGTTTTCAATTCAATTACAGTTTTTCGTATAAGAATTTGGCAGGTTTAAAGAAGTAGTGAGGGTATTTTGAACTCTCAATATGTGAATATGTGCTTGACACTATACCATTCATGCTCGGAAGGATACAATTTTAGGAGGCCATGTTCAGTGTTGCAATTTTAATCCGTTTCCTTATTGTTTGCTTAATTTTACCTTGCTTCTATTACTCTAGGGATTAATATTGAAGTGATGGCCTTTTGTTAAATCTCATTCTTATTTCTCTAATCCCATCTGGTGATGGAGTTCTAATATTTTTCTGTCAAATATGTGGTACATTTTATTATTTGATGTATTTGATGTAATGAATTGGTTAGACATAATTGCACTCGGTACTGAAACATTTTGTTTTACTTTTTATCATTTGATGATAATGAGCCTCCTACTGATGATAATGAGCCTCCTATTGATGACCGAGATGATGAGGTAGTTGTGGGTGACTTATAGATTCAAGATAAGTTAAATGTACAAATTTAATGCTTATTTTATTTTAGTATGTTATCTGAAATTTATTTTTTTGCAATACGTATATCATACTTTTGATTTTTTTTTTGTATTTTTTGTAGATGCTTAGGGACGCGTGAGGATGAGACGTGGACCCACATGAGCTCGGGATGTATGGCAGCTTAGGGAGGGGGAGAGAATCATAGTAACATGCAATAATTTAGGATAACCCATTAAGAGATCAGGAAGCTTGTTATCTAGTTTCTTAGGCACTATGCTAGATGGAATGATATGCTTCCTGCATATAAAGTTGAGCTACTATGGATTGTACAGGTAAAAAGATAGATTGAAACTATATATTAAGTAGCTAAAGATTTAAATATTTGAATCAATCTAGCAATTATCATTTTTTTTTTGCTTTATTGCAGACTAAATTTGTAATCCCTCCAGAGAGCCATGATTGGATAATAAAGTCTCTCTTAAATATAAATGGAAAGAATATAAAGCCAAGTTAAAGAAGGATTTTAAGGAGGAGGGTATGACAAAGGAGGAGGTTGCTCGTTCCTATCTTCCTAATGTATTCCCTCATCAGTGGATTGAGCCTGTACACTACTGATTTTCTTAGAGAGGATAGATTATGTATAATCTATATTTAATTTTTATTTATGCATTATCAGTATGGACTAAATATTTATAAAAGATATATTATATTGTATACTTTATATGGCAGACATACTCAAATATTGGCAGAGCTGTACGATCATCTCAGTTGGCACCTCATACATCAGGTTCTAAGAGTTACACGAGGAGTAGAGCTGAATTTATATGTTATACTTTCTTAAATCACAAATTCCTATTATGCTTCTTTAGACTTTGCTTATGTTGTCATTGCTTAAGTTCTAGTCAATGTGGATTAAAAGTTGCAGTCTACTGATTATTGAATATACCTTCTTCTTTAATTAAAAGTTGCAGTCAACGTGGAGTCATTATCTTTCAATGCTTTGCCTTTATATTTGGGATCAACAGAACTTGTTATCACTACCTACTCTTCTTAAGTTCTTCTTCTTCTATGTTATACTTTTTATGTTAATAATCATCTGTTTCTAGAGATATGATGCTCAAATTTTCTTCATTAGCTATCAATAAAATGTAGCTAATGAAGAAAGGTAATATAGTAAATAATATATATTATTATTGCTGCACATCATGTAATATATACTTTTATTTTATAGGTGGAGGAGCATGTGAGGGAGCTTGGTGAGGTTGAGTTCTATAGGATGACTCATACCCACCATGATGGTAGCTTTGTACGAAAGGAGTCTAGAAATATAATGATATATATTGATTTATTTATTGAATAATTTATATTATTATTTTTATATTATTCATATATATCTATTCTTTAATATATAGGATAGGGCAATAATGCTTATTGCAGAACATATCGGTGAGTCCTCATCATCTGCAGAGCATAGTCGTGTCGAGGCCGAGGTGTTCACTGAACTTATGGGACCAGAGCATTATAGGCGAGTAAGGGGTTATGGTGTTGGCATCACTCACTTGTTTGCAGTGAGTAGATATACTCGAAAGTGTAGACAAAGCAGTAGCACTATAGAGGTCCATAGACTAGAGATACAGATGCAGAAAATGAATCAAAGACATAAGACAGAGATAGAGGAGATGAATCAAAGACATAAGGCAGAGATGGAGGAGCTGAAACAAAACTATCAGACTGAGATAGGGTCATTGAGGACTCAGATTGATGATATTACATCTTTTTTATGGGGTTTTGGCCCGCATCGGATATAATTTCTGAATTTTATATTATTTTTACATATATTTTAATTGTTTAAATTTTATGAGTTGCACAATTTTCAATATTCTTAACTTATAAATTTTTTTTTATTTCTTACAAGGTCCAGATGCTTCCGACAGTCACTAAGATGATGAAGATGATGGTATATAGACAATTGATTGCTCTATCTTTTTTTTTAAGTAATTACGATTGTCATATTGAAACTTACTGATATAAGCTACAGATTGCTGTAGATGATGTACAAACACTGTATCTTTTATTAATATACTCTTAATTTGAGTATTATAAATCAATACCAGTTGATCAAATACTTAACACAATCAAAATGAAGGCATAAAGATTTATCTTTAGGAATTAAACCAGAAATTTCCAATCATGCCATTTATTGTAAGGTACATCATTCATCATTCATTTTGTTAAACTTATCTGGGGTTGGGTCCTATTCTTTTCCATGTATTTCTTTTGTAAGAGTGTTTAATTGACTATATGCTTGGGCACTGCAGGGTATTGATTATTTAAAGTACGATAACCATAATAATGTAGGTGTGAAGCCAATGGAGCGGTAATCTTAATATTCTTCTCTATGTTTAAAGTTTACCACCTTTTTCAGAAGTCTATTAATGATTGCTTTAAATTGTTGTGATTTGAGGTCTGCAGTTCATTTTGTTAAACAGGTCCGTTTCATTGTAATGGGCAATCTATTCTACTCAGAGTACCGTATTCTGAGGCGGTTTGACCTGAAAGGCTCATCCCATGGTCGAACAACCGATAAGGCTGAAGCAGAGATTGATGAGAGCACCACCCTCAAGGACCTTGACCTCAATTTTGTGTTTCGCCTGCAAAGACATTGGTTTACAGAATTTATTCAGTAAGTACACTTATCTAATCTTAGAATGCCTGGACTGTATTTTGACTGGGCTTGACCAAATTGTGTCCTATTTTGTGATAACATCCATGCATCTTTAGACAAATTAAGCAGGACTGTGACATCTTGGAAGCAGAGAGAATTATGGATTATAGTCTGTTGGTGTTGGTGAGACTTCACTTCCGCGACGATGTTTCAGCTTCCAAGATGGATCTATCTCCATATATTGCTTCTCCAAGTAAGTCGATGGCTTTGATAACCATGTTTTTAGACATAAATAAGCTGATGAGGCATCCTCATTTGATCTAATACGAACAACATTGCTTGATCAGAATTTTTTGGCTAGAGGGAATCATTTTGAGGTGGAGGAAGATTGTCCTGTTTAAATTTAATAAAATTTTATGGTTCTAGATTTGTTGCAGCTATAGCCCTTATCATGATGATGGATGATGATGACGGCAAGATGACATTTCACTTGTTCTAATCCTTATATTTCTATTTCAGACTATTGCAAGAGGATCATGTGGTACAGCTTTATTCTTGTCCTGATAGAATAATAGTTTTTAGACACATCCTTATATTGAATTTGACTTCTGAATATGCTATCGGACCTAAAGATTCCTTCTTGCTTACATTGGCTTATTTCTAAAAGAACAAATGGAGTAATTTTAGGAGTCATTGTCTGCTTTTTTTCATGAGTGCCCTCCAAGGTTGTAATCATCCAACGTTACGTGCACTAATTATACCGTACTCAAATCAAAAAATATGAATTTTGTTTTGAAGCATCCCTTTTTTAATTTGATTTTATAAACAGCTTACTTTTGGTAATGTTTACTCTCTTAAATACTATGCAAGAAATTTTTATAGGATTACAGCTGAGGATGAATACAAGCACAAGGTTGAAGTCATGTCTCCACAGCATTACATCTCATATTTACCGATCAAAATATGGCTTTTTTTTATGTCATCCATGATTTAATAGGTGTGACACACTTATTACCCTGTAGAGTGAGATTTTGTAATTTGGTAAGATATTGACATAATTCCTACCTGCATGTATAATAGGATCAACTTTAGAAGGTAATTTGTTATTCAGAACTTGCTATTTTTATTTTGTTGTACTCGTTCCAAATATTAGAAACTTGGTGTGGCCAACATGTAATCTAATTAATTAAAAATAATTTAAGATAATTAAGATAATTAAATTCTTTTGAAATAAAATTAGTCTCAAATCAAAATAAGGACTCGACTGCGGCTATGCTTCTTTGATGAAAAGAATAATTTGCATCAATTTAAAAGAGTCCTTAGTCTAGCCTATAAATACAGTCTGTGACTCTTCATTAGATATAGACATCGAGATCCTCTGGCATAGACTAGAGGAGCTTTTTTTGCAATGATCTTTTGCAGGTTTTGAGGAGATCCATTGCAACTTCATTTTTCTTCGTTCAAGATTGAATTTAGGCTTGATCAATAATGGCTGGAGGTATGTTTGTTTCCGCATCTAGATCTGAATTTCTTACAATCAGTGGTATCAGAGCCACCTCCATGCTGTTTTGTTTAGTTTATTGATCTTGTAAGATCGAAATCATCAAGATTAGGAACGATTCCTGAATTTCATAACAATTTAAGTTTTTATTTATTTATTTATTTTCTAATTTTTCTTTTTAATTAAAATCAAAAATTATTTTTGAATAAAATAAATAAATAAATTCAATCAAAGAAGAAGGTCGATGGGCCTCCTTTCTTCGTTATGGCAACCGTTTCTCCGGCTTGGGGGATTAACAATCACCCTTTCTTTCCTTAAATTTTAAAAAAAATTAATTTAAAGAAGGAGAGGGCCGACAGCGTGCCCTCTTCCTCTTCTCTTTCGATGGCCGGACCTCTAGTCTATGTCCCACCCTTGGTGGCTGCCGGCGGTGCTCAGGAGAGGAGCACCGGATTTTTTGGCTCCTTCATGGCTTCCATTTGCATGAAGAACAAAAAAAAAAAGGGGAGGTCGGTGATCTAGCGGTCGGATGGCGGTCTCATGTCGATCATCGGTGCGTGAACACCAATTGGCCCTTGGCGACGGTGTTTGCGGCATGATCGAGTGCCGGCCAAGAAGGGACGGCAGTGGCCATGGTTTTCTAGATGGATCGGGGAAGAAGAGAAGAAGGGGAAAGGGGATTTTGGGCTAACGGATTTCGGGTTTCAACCCGCAACCCAAAAATCCATTTCACCTATTAGCTAAAAGAGCAATTTTGCAATAAAGCCCCTCATAAAGATATGTATTCTATAAAGGTCCTAGAGGGACTTTTGCAAATTAGTCCCTAAAAAATAATAATTTTAGAAAGGTCCCTAAAAAAATAATATTATTATTTTGATAATTATGATAGAGTTTATTATGTGAAGACACATGGGCTATTTTCATCCTCATAATAAACTATATTGCATAAAGATCCTTTTGAATTAAATTTTATAATTTGTTTTGATCGGATTATTATTTATTTGCTGAAAAATATCTGATCAGATTGTGATGAATGCCATAATAAAGTTTTATATGGTTAATGGGGATATTCAAATGCCATATTAAAGTTAATAAATTTATTATTTTCGAGAATAGCCATAGCATCCTGAAAAATAATAAAAGTTATATAAATAAATAAATTAAAGAATAATGGCATGAGAATAAAATTATAATTAAGTCATAGAGATAACTAACTTTACCTATAGGGAGTGGTTATTTTTATGATTTAATTAGAATAAGATGGTAATCTAAATATTAATGATAGATTTTTTTTAGACCCACAGATATGAAAATTTACTATTTTTTAATATTTATGTTGCTAGTCTTATTAATCAAGTATTAATAAATTCTATGCATGATGTAGCTCTGCCCACAGGAAGGTTAGAATTTATTATTGAAATTAATTATTTTAGATCATGATTTAGTTTTATAACACTAAAGTTTTCTATGCTTTTTGATTATTGTAGCTAATCCTACTGCATATATTAATGATACTGCTCTTATTCCAATGCTAAGTGGTGATGATTTTTCTGACCGAAAAGATAATATTCTTTATACTCTTTGGTACAAAGATCTTGACCTGACACTTCATGTGAATGAACCACCTATTCCCATGGACTCAAGTACGCTGCAATAAACTTTGGCATATAAGAAATAAGAGCGATCTAATTGCTTGAGTTTAATGCTCATTAAGTCTCGAGTGCCTAAAAGTATTAGAGCGTTAATCCCTTAATGTGATAAGGTCAAGGATTTTATAAAGATCATTGAAGAACTATTTGAAAGTTCTAATAAAGCTTTGGCTAGTACCTTAATGAAGAAATTTACAGGCATGAGGTTTGATAGTTCTAAATATATACGTGGCAATATCATGAAAATGAGAGATATTGTTGCTTAACTCAAATCTTTAGAAGTTAAGATTTCTGACTCTCTTCTAGTCCATTTTATTTTGAATTCTCTACCTGCAGAATTTAGCCCTTTCAAAATCTCCTATAATACACATAGAAAAATGGTCTGTTAATGAACTTTTGACCATGTGTGTTCAAGAGGAGGTAAGATTGAAATAAGAAAAGCAAGACAAAAAGCATGAAAGTGCCAATCTTACTACTTATGGTAAAGATAAAAAGGAAAAAGATGTTCCTAAAGAAAAGAAGGATGCTACAGTATCAATGAAACGTCATGGCAATAAAGATGCATGCTTCTTTTGTAAAAAAAAAGGACATATGAAGAAGGACTGCATAAAGTATAAAAAATGGCTTGAAAAAAAGGTATTTTCATATCTCTTATGTGTCATAAATCATTTTCTGTTGATGTTCCTAATAACACTTGGTGGATTGATTCTGCTACTATAATTCACATTGCCAATACCATATAGAGCTTTCTCAATCTAAGGGACACGAAGGAAAGTGAACAAGGTATCTACTCAGGCAATCAGATATGTTCACATGTGGAGGCTGTGGGAATTCTTAGATTAATTTTGAACTTTGATTTTATTTTGGACCTTAAAAATACTTTTTATGTTCCTAATTTTTCTAGAAATTTAATTTCTATTTTCAAGTTGACAAGTATTGGTTTTAGTTTCTATTTTGAAAACTCTATAGTTAATCTTTTTTGGGATAAAAAAGTTATTAGCATTGGTTTTCTGATGGATGGTTTATATAATTAGATTTGAATCTAAATTATGAAAGTAATCATTCATCTATGCATGGTGATAATATTGGCATAAAAAGGAACATTATTAAAGAGAACTCTTCAAGTTTATGACATAAAATGTTGGCTTATATCTCTTTATAGAGAATAAAGAGATTGGTAAATGATGACATTTTAAAAAACGTTGATTTTACTGACTTTGGTACTTGTTTGGATTGTATAAAGAGAAAACAAACTAATAAGTCCTCTAAAGGTGCCAAAAGAAGTTCTAATGTTTTAGAAATCATATACACTGATATTTATAGATCATTTTCTACTTCCTATTTTAATGGTCAGAGATATTTTATCTCATTTATTGATGACTATACTAGATATACGTATCTTTATCTTCTGTTTAAAAAAGGAGAAGTACTAGATGCCTTTAAGGTTTATAAAGCAGAAGTAGAGAAATAGATGGATAAAAAAATAAAGATCGTAAGATCTGATAGAGGTGGAAAGTACTATAGAAGGTACACTAAAAATGGTCAAATAATAGGCCTATTTGATAAGTTTGTTGAAGAAGAGGATATTATTGCCTATATACAAAGCCTGGAATACCATAACAAAATGGTGTGGTAGAAAGAAGGAACCGTATACTGATGGACATAGTAAGAAGTATGATTAATAGTTCTAATCTTTCTTTATCTCTTTGGAGTGAAGCATTAAAGACTGCTGTATATGTTTTAAATAGGGTTCCATCAAAGGCTATACCTAAAACTTTTTTTGAGTTGTGGAAAGAATAGAAACCAAGTTTAAGTCATTTACACATATGGGGATGTCTAGTTGAGGTACAGATTTATAATCCATATTTAAAAAAATTAGATTCTAGAATAGTTAGTGGCTATTTTATTGGCTATGCAGGAAATTTCAAAGAATATAGATTTTATTGCCCTAACTATGTACCCAAAATCGTTGAGGCTAGGAATGCAAAATTTCTTGAGGATTATGAACTTAGTGGGAGTGATTTTCCTCATAAGAATAAATTTGAGGAAATAAGGGATCAAATTGATCAACCCACAAAAGATAAAGAATTGATTGTTATTCAAGGTGATCCATGAGATCATGGACAACCAATTCAAGAACAACCACTCTATGAAAAGCAAGTTCATGATGAATCTACAAGTAAAATTACTCAAAGTACAAATAAAGCAGTAGGATTAAGAAGATTTTCAAGAGAAAGAAAATTTGTAATTTTTAGTGATTGCATTGTCTACGTACAGAAATCTGACTTTGATGTTGGACTTGATAAGGATCCTAAATCATTTTCATAAGCCATAAGTGAAAATAATTACACATACTGGTATGATACCATGAATGATGAGATGAAATCCATGATTAAAAATCAAGTCTGGGATCTCATTGAGTTACCTAAGAGTGCTTCAGCCATTGGTTGTAAATGGATGTATAAGATCAAAAGAAACTCTTCAGGTAAAATTGAACGATATAAGGCTAGACTTGTAGTTAAGGGTTTCACTCAAAAAGAAGCCATTGACTATCATGAAACCTTCTCTCCAGTTTCAAAGAAGGATTCATTAAGGATAATTATGATCTTAGTAGCTTATTTTGATTTAGAGTTACATCAAATGGATGTGAAAATGATATTTTTAAATGAAAATCTAGAAGAGACAGTGTATATGACTTAGTCTGAAGGTTTCTATATATATAAGGATAGTCATCTTGTATGCAAGTTAAAGAAGTCTATATACGGACTTAAACAAGCCTTCCGCCAATGGTATATAAAATTTCATGATGTTATTAGCTTTTTTGGCTTTACAGAAAATATTGTGGATCAATGCATATATCTCAAAATTAGTAGGAGTAAATACATATATCTGATTTTATATGTAGATGACATATTACTTGCAAACAATGATTTGGGTTTGCTAAAAGAGACAAAACTATTTCTTTCTCAAAACTTTGAGATGAAGGATATGAGTGAAGCCTCTTATATCATTAGCATAGAGATTCACAAAGACAGATCACGAAGGATTTTAGGTTTGTCTCAAAAAGTCTATATCGAAAAGATTTTGGAAAGATTTAAAATAATAGATTGTACTCCTATGGTTGCACCTATTATGAAAGATGACAAATTCAATCAGAATCAATGCCCATAAAGTGAATTGAAAAAAAAAGCAAATGAAGAACATTCCATATGCATCTGCAGTGGGAAGCTTGATGTATGCACAGGTCTGTACAAGACCTAATATAGCATATGCAGTAGGCATTTTGGGTAGATATCAAAGCAATCCTGGTCTTGACCATTGGAAAGCTGCAAAGAAGGTTATGCGATATCTACAAGAAACCAAGCATTATATGCTTGCCTACAGACATACTAATCACTTGGAGGTGATTGGTTATTCAGACTTAGATTTTGATGGATGTATGGATACAAGAAAATCTACTTTAGGATATATTTTTCTTCTTACTGGAGGTGTCGTATCTTGAAAAAGTAGTAAGCAATCGATAGTTGCTTTATCTACCATGGAGGTAGAGTTCGTTGCATGCTATGAAGTTACTTCACAGGCTATATAGATGAGGAATCTTATTTTTGGTTTGAGAGTTGTTGATTCTATTGCAAGGCCAATAAAGATTTATTGTGACAACTCCGCTATAATTTTTTTTCTAAAAATGATAAAAGTAAAAGTCGCAGTAAGCACATCGATATAAAGTATCTTCCTGTTAAAGATCATGTCAAGAAGTATGAAGTGAATATTCAGCATATTAGTACTGAATTAATGGTTGCAGACCCCATAACTAAAGGATTATCGGCCAAACAGTTTAAAAATCTGTGGATCATATGGGAATCATTAATTTAATTTTCTTTTAATTAGCTTCTTGTAAAATACTTATTCTTAAAAATAAAGAACATGTTATTTTATTTTGTGCACATAAAGTTTATGTTATAAAGTTGACTTTGAATAGCTTATATAAAGTTATTCATAAAGAAAGGTATAAAGTACTTAAATAAAAGGTTTCATGCATTGTGATACATGGAAGGAAGTATTCACTTTTAGGATATGATCGCTATGATTCGTGTATTGAAATTTCTTATTTAAGTAGGAGTTTTTGACTTGAGATAGTTTATGACCATACTACAGTTTTGTTTATCACCTATTCGGTATCTTAATTATGACATGTGGACCAAGTGGAAGAATGTTGTACTCGTCCCAAATATTAGGGACTTGATGTGGCCCACATATAATCTAATTAATTAAAGATAATTTAAGATAATTAAGATGATTAAATTCTTTTGAAATAAAGTCAGACTCAAGTCAAAATAAAAACTCCACAACGGCTATTCTTCTTTGATGAAAAGAAGAGTTTGTGTCAATTTAAAAGAGTTCCTAGTCTGGCCTATAAATATAACCCGTGACTCTCCATCAGATATAGGCATCGAGATCCTCTAGCATAGACTAGAAGAGCTCTTTTGTAGTGATCTTTTGCAGGTTTTGAGGAGATCTATTGTAGCTTCATCTTTCTTCATTCAAGATTGAATTCAGGCTTGATCAACAACGGCTGAAGGTATGTTTTTTTCCGCATCTAGATCTGAATTTCTTACATATTTATCTAACATCTGAGTTTTGAATCATGATGGTACTTTCGCTCATTCTTTGTGGACTGTCTTGTAGATCTGGTCCCTGATTAGGCTCTTAACAACCCCTACTACTGCACCTGCCATATTTGGAGGCGGCTTGTTCGGTTATGTGATGTATGACTGCACCCACTATTACCTGCACCATGGACAACCATCCAAAGATACAGCTCGAAATATGAAGGTAAGAAGAGATTGAGTTAACCAGAACCTTGGTTGGAATTCCAGACCTTTATATCAGTGCTTATGACCCTTGTTTTTGTTTCAGAAATATCATTTGAATGATCATTACAGAATACAGAACAAGGGTTTCGGCATTACTTCTCCACTTTTGGGATGTTGTCTTTGGTACATTACCCCCTCCAATGCCATTCACGAAAAGCAGCTGATTAGATTTAGAAGTGAATGCAATCTATTAATGAATTATTAAGGTATTTTTCCTTTTCTTCCTAAGCATTCTGGCTAATATGAAAATCCTGGGGCTTAAGATGGTGATATTGTTAATAATGTTTTTGGTCTTAATTGGTTTTAGGAGATTATCCCAGCTGATTGGTAAATTGATTCTTATTATGATTGGAATCGTATATATTTTGAAATTACGATCAATTGTTGCAATTTACTAGTATAACAGATGGAATCGAATATATTTTGAAAGCCATATGTGTTAAGTCCGCATCCTTAACATAGTATGCTGATACTGACTGTTCATTTCAGGAACAAGCAGCCAGTTTTTCAGTATATTTGTTTAGCAGCTTATGATAATGAATGCTACATTTAACCAAAAGGCTGCTGGAAATATGCACGCACCAAGATGGTTACCGCATGAACCTCCTAATGGAACTCATGTTCACACGCATGCATGGATGGATGTTAGCATACAGCCCTGAATTCATTGATAGGAATTACGGCACATGCACACATAGAAACTGATGTTAAAGTGTAAATTGTTTCAATCGTGATATGTATAAAATTATTTGTTATTTGTCCCAAGAGGAGGTAATTCTGGTTAGGTTTGCACATGTGCATAATAGGTGGATGATTGTGGTTGTTTCTTCCAAACTCATCGTCATGCACATCGTTAGCAGTCTTACATGAATGAGAATGTTAGCAATCTTACAATTTATGAGTTGCTTCTCTTTTGCTTATATAATCGCTAATTTTAAATGTTCATCAATGTTCTTTTCTGTACATGCGTAGCCTAGTCGCATGCCTTATTTTGTGCGACCAAGTTGGATGCCTTATTCTGTATGCTTGTACCGCGGTGTTGTGATATTCTCACATTCCCAGGGCCGGCCAAAATAGGTAGCTAATGTGAATCTTGTGATCTCAGCATATTTAGGGATACAAAAAATTATTCGTTAATGTGCGGTCTTTACTGCATCCATTCTTTTCTTTCTACCCCTTTATACCCTTAGGATTAATAGTTAATTAATTGAAAGTAAGGAATTCACAAAAAAATTGCTCTTGCCTATGGATGAACATGAAATATCCTTGCATTTTATTAATATGAAATTAGCATTATTAGACTTTAGATGTAGAGAAATGAAGAATCTTTTTTGCACGGAATTGTATAAACTTGCTGGTTTACAGCATGCTGCATATATATATATATATATATATATATATATATATATGGGGATAAATCCCGCTCCTGCCGAAGCCCGGCCCGACGCTCAGCCCAATGTAACCAGTAGCCGCTGAAGAGCTTTAGCACCAGGCGCCAGGCCGAGCCCCTACCACGGTCGAACTGCCTAGAGGCCGAACTCCCTTGCGCCAAGGTCCGGGCCGAACTACCTAGCTGCCGAACTCCCACCGCCAGCCGAACTTCCTGACGGCCGAGCTCCTTGGACTCCAAGCGGCAGGACTTCTTCGGGAGACGGACTCCTCCCAGACGCCCGTTCGGCCACCCGAACTCCTCCCGGGTTTTTCCTTCGGACCGACTCCAAGCGGCCGAACTCCTTCGGACCGACTCCAAGCGGCCGAACTCCTCAGCGGACGGGCTTTAGCGGAATCCCCAAGCGGTCGTCACTCAGGAGCCCGAACTCCTCCGCAGTCGTTACTCGGCCGAACTCCTCAGCGGTCGCCCTCATCGCCCTTCGACCGACCGAGCTCCTACCGAACTCTCAAGTGTCCAAGCCTCAGCCGAAGTCCAACAGCCGGCCGAACCCTCAAACGGCCGAGCTTCGGATCCTCAGCAGCCGAACTCTTCAGCGGACGAGCCTTAGCTGCATACCTCCAGCCAGACGCCTATGGGAGCCGAACTCCCTCCTATCTTCCTCTTCAGGAGCCCGAACTCCTCCGAAATGGGCACACGACGAAGGCCTTCAACCCTTCATTCGGCAAGCTCTGCAACCATCACCATCAGTCAGTCCGCCGCACCATCAGTCCACCGTACCATCAGTCAGTCCGCCGCAAGCGATAGCGACCCACTGTCAGGCGGCGATGGCTGTCACCCTCAATCCGCCGCACACGGCACCAGCCCATGAGACTGACTCCGCCGAACCTCGAGCGGCCCGCCAGCACGCGGCTGCAGTTGTCACCATCAAGCTCCACTATATAAAGGACCCTCCCGACACACTAAGGCTAAGCTCTCTGATCTCTAAGCTCTCTGAACTCTCGACTCTCTAAGCTCTCCTCCTCATCTCTAAGCTCCGGAACTCATTCCGAGCACTCCATTACTGTTGGCCGAAAACTAACTTGACCGTCGGAGGGTCCTGCCGGAGCCACCACCCCACCGGTTCCGGACGGGACTTCGTTTTGCAGGTCCCCGGCGGCGACCTCGGCGGCCTCGACTCCGGCGACCTCCGGCGAGGACGGATTTCTGCACCAACAGATTGGCGCTAGAAGGAGGGCCTGAACCTTCGAGGTTCCCTTGTTCTTAAAGGAGTGCTCGGCGACCCTTCTCTTCCCTCTCCAGAGATCTTCCTTTTCTCTTTCGAAGAGAAAACGCCACCCAGGAGAGCTTCCGCACGGCGTTCGGTGGCCTCTGCGACCCGATCCCGTCCAGGCCCGTCTGTTCCTGCTTCAGCCCCGGCGGCCTAGGTTCCACCTGCACCTGCGGTGGATGTGAAGCAGTTTGGCCTGCTTGTCCGACAGATCCGTGGCCTCACGGAGGCGTTGCAGGCTATACAGCAACCTCCGGTGGCGACTCCACCAGCAAGCCCGCCATGAGGGCGCGAGGAATCAGCCTTAAGGAAGAGCCCAATCGCCCCTAAGAGAGAAACGGAGAGCAGAAGTTCCCCCGCTGAAGCGGAATGAAGTTCGGCGCGAGGAAGGCCGAACCCACCCATGAGCCCGTCATCGAGGAAGCTCCGACAAAGAAGTATGAAGTCCTCCCACGGAAGCTTCCGCGGAAAAGCGGAACGAAGTTCGGCGCAAGTAAGGCCGAACTCACGCTCCAGTATGTCCCCCAAAGGAACCGCCTACAAAGTGTTCATCGGAGGCGGAACGAAGTTCGGGCAAGAAAAGCTTAGCTCCCCTCGAGCTCGTCCGAACTCGTCCGAACAAGAGCAGCAGGAAGTTCTCCCACGGCGGGTCTCGTGGGAAAGAGGAATGAAGTTCGGCTCGAAGAAAAGCCGAGCTCCCCCAAGGCTCATCATCAAGGCGAAATGAAGTTCGGCACCGGCAAGGACGGAACGAAGTTCTCCCACGCCTGAAGTTCAGCATAAAGGAGGCCGAACTTCGCAGCAGATCACCCAAGTGAAGTTCGGCCGTTCTCGAGACCGCCCCAGGGCGATCGAGGCCGAACTCCCCGACAAAGAAGCATGAAGTTCTCCCACGGAAAGTTTCGCAGGAAAGCGGAATGAAGCTCCACGCAAGCGAAGCCCGAACTTCTCGAGCTCACCGCAAAGGAAGCCCCGACAGAAGGGCGCGAAGAAATCCTCCTCCCTCCGCAGCTACGACCCGCTCCTCAAACTCGAATCCTCGACCCGCTCCTCTAACTCGAATCCTCGGAAAAGTTAAGAGCCAGCCGCCAAGACCTGAAGGACTACGGCCTCTCCAAACGTGCGCGATCAAGGAGAAGATCGGCTATAGGCACTGCCGTAACTGGAAAAGACAAGAAGGTTGGCCATCCCACGGCGTCATCAACGCCACCCCGGGGAGGAGCTAGGAGCTAGCTGCATCGGTGATTGTCATCCCCAGCGACAAAGTCAAGAGAAGCATGGTCCAAATTATGAAGGCCGGCATGAGATAGAGGAGGTCGTCTGGACGGGACTTGCTGCTCGAGGGAGCTCCGAGGAACAACGCCCCGTCGACCCCTCAAACGAGAACGCGCTGTCCGCGATTTCCCTTCGGTAAAATTCTCCCCTCTGCATAATATTATTTCTGGATGCGAAAACTATGTAATGGCTGGAAAAGAAGCAGTCAATAGTCGCCGTGTTAGGAACAGGAGGAGAACCTCGTCCTAATGCGAGCGGCAAACTCGGCCAGAGATAAGATCTCTCCCGAGGGCAAAGTTCGGCCAGAGATAAGATCTCTCCCGAAAAGCAAGTTCGGCCAGAGATAAGATCTCTCCCGAACCGCAACCTCGGCCAGAGATAAGATCTCTCCCGAGGGCAAAGTTCGGCCAGAGATAAGATCTCTCCCGAAACCGCAACCTCGGCCAGAGATAAGATCTCTCCCGAGGGCGAAAGTTCGGCCAGAGATAAGATCTCTCCCGAAAAGCAAGTTCGGCCAGAGATAAGATCTCTCCCGAACCGCAACCTCGGCCAGAGATAAGATCTCTCCCGAGGGCAAAGTTCGGCCAGAGATAAGATCTCTCCCGAACAACAAGTTCGGCCAGAGATAAGATCTCTCCCGAACCGCAACCTCGGCCAGAGATAAGATCTCTCCCGAGGGCAAAGTTCGGCCAGAGATAAGATCTCTCCCGAACAACAAGTTCGGCCAGAGATAAGATCTCTCCCGAAAAGCAAGTTCGGCCAGAGATAAGATCTCTCCCGAGCAACCTCGGCCAGAGATAAGATCTCTCCCGAAAAGCAAGTTCGGCCAGAGATAAGATCTCTCCCGAGGGCAAAGTTCGGCCAGAGATAAGATCTCTCCCGAACAACAAGTTCAGCCAGAGATAAGATCTCTCCCGAGCAACTTCGGCTATGAATCAGATCTCCCCCGAGGAACTGGGCTAACCTCGGCAGTAGGAGATGAGATCTCCCCCGAGCGCCCGCATCGACTCCGACTAGGGATAAGGTCCTCGGATAGACGTAAGGCCCGCGACGACCTCGGCTTGGGAGCTTCAACATCGACCTCGGCTAGAGAAAGCTATCGTATCGACCTCGGCCAGAGAGCTTCAACATCAGCTTCATCAACTTTGGCTGGAAACGAGTTCCATTTCAACTCCAAACATCGACTGAAGATGAGGTCTTCCCCAAGCCTCAGCCTCAACTTCAGCGTCAATATTGGCTGGAGATGAGACCTCCCCCGAGCTTCAGCTGCAACAAATGCGGAGCCTGGAAGAAGACTTCGGCAGTCGCCTATTTTGGTACTCCCTTCCTTCAATTTTTGAACTCGGGAGTGGGGGGGCTACTGTTGGAGATAAATCCCGCTCCTGCCGAAGCCCGGCCCGACGCTCAGCCCAATGTAACCAGTAGCCGCTGAAGAGCTTTAGCGCCAGGCGCCAGGCCGAGCCCCTACCACGGCCGAACTGCCTAGAGGCCGAACTCCCCTGCGCCAAGGTCCGGGCCGAACTACCTAGCTGCCGAACTCCCCAGCGCCAGGCTCCGGGCCGAACTCCCACCGCCAGCCGAACTTCCTGACGGCCGAGCTCCTTGGACTCCAAGCGGCAGGACTTCTTCGGGAGACGGACTCCTCCCAGACGCCCGTTCGGCCACCCGAACTCCTCCCGGGTTTTCCCTTCGGACCGACTCCAAGCGGCCGAACTCCTTCGGACCGACTCCAAGCGGCCGAACTCCTCAGCGGACGGGCTTTAGCGGAATCCCCAAGCGGTCGTCACTCAGGAGCCCGAACTCCTCAGCAGTCGTTACTCGGCCGAACTCCTCAGCGGTCGCCCTCATCGCCCTTCGACCGACCGAGCTCCTACCGAACTCTCAAGTGTCCAAGCCTCAGCCGAAGTCCAACAGCCGGCCGAACCCTCAAACGGCCGAGCTTCGGATCCTCAGCAGCCGAACTCTTCAGCGGACGAGCCTTAGCTGCATACCTCCAGCCAGACGCCTATGGGAGCCGAACTCCCTCCTATCTTCCTCTTCAGGAGCCCGAACTCCTCCGAAATGGGCACACGACGAAGGCCTTCAACCCTTCATTCGGCAAGCTCTGCAACCATCACCATCAGTCAGTCCGCCGCACCATCAGTCCACCGTACCATCAGTCAGTCCGCCGCAAGCGACAGCGACCCACTGTCAGGCGGCGATGGCTGTCACCCTCAATCCGCCGCACACGGCACCATCCCGTGAGACTGACTCCGCCGAACCTCGAGCGGCCCGCCAGCACGCGGCTGCAGTTGTCACCATCAAGCTCCACTATATAAAGGACCCTCCCGACACACTAAGGCTAAGCTCTCTGATCTCTAAGCTCTCTGAACTCTCGACTCTCTAAGCTCTCCTCCTCATCTCTAAGCTCCGGAATACGTTCCGAGCACTCCATTACTGTTGGCCGGAAACTAACTTGACCGTCGGAGGGTCCTGCCGGAGCCACCACCCCACCGGTTCCGGACGGAACTTCGTTTTGCAGGTCCCCGGCGGCGACCTCAGCGGCCTCGATTTCGGCAACCTCCGGCGAGGACGGATTTCTACACCAACAATATATATATATGGGGTAGTTCTAGGATTAAAGTTCAACCCCCATTCTAGGATTAAAGTTCAACCCCCATCCTATCTCCTACATATACGAATTCAGATATGATTTCCATGACTGGAACTACAATCTATTTCTTCATTGGCCGTAAAATTACTGGAAAATAATTAGGTCAATTATGGGTCATACAGACAATCTACAAGCATAACTTCCTCCTAGATAAGAATAGACCACAACTCATCACCTACTGTTCCTATCAAAATGACAAATTAATAATTTTTTTGCTTTTCTCTTTTTGCACGTTCTGAAGTGCTTAGTATTTCTTTTCTTTATTTTTCAGTAATGCAAATACTAACATCTTTTTATCAAATATTTAAAAGGACCATCTCAGAGTTTTTATTTATTTATTTATTTATTTTTATTTTTTTTATTACTTACTGGCTATGAGGAACAATCAGGACATGCAGGTGGTTACATACGTTGCCATACTCCAAAGGACTCTACAGACACTTTTCTAAATTTTTTTCTAGGGTTAAGAGTTTTTTTATTCTAAGGAAATCTAGGGTTAAGAGTTAAGACAAACTTATCTTACATTGGCTATTGAATTGTATATTTGATTTTTTTTGCTAGCATATTTTATTATTCTAAAAGTATCTATCTTTTCTATATATCAATTTGATTATTAGAAGTCTCAGAAGAATGTATGATTTAGCCACAAAGATACTTTGGAAACTCAAATTAATTCTTGATTCTTATCTATCTTTTGAAAGCAAACATGTCAATTGGTTAAATGGATGATAAAGATCTTATAAATTATATATTATTGGATCTGCCTAGGTTGATACATGACTAATTGAAGTTACTACTTGTTTCTTTTGTTAACATTAACCCATGGAACAAAATAAACTATGAATATTTAAAAGTTTTAAAATTTTCCTCTCAAGATACTATAGAAGCTCTGTTTTCGTTAACCAATACGCAAGACACATATATCTTTAATAGTGAGGTGGCCTTCAATATCAAACTTATGACCCTAAAATTTACAAGGAAAAAAGATAAAAAATAAATGTTCTAAAATTGGAATGACTTTAAACATTCTAAGAGATATGTTTTCCCCTGATTAATGATTGAAACATGATTTATGGTTCACTCTCCTCAAATTTCTTTGCTTAGACCTACTTCAACCTCTCTTTCTAAAAAGTGGTAATCATGTTCTGTAGTTAATGGACAATGGCATTGGTGATGAACTAGTTAAACCTTGATTTGTTGCTATTAAGCATTCTTTCTTTTCTTTGGCATTGTTATCCGAAGCTTTTGAAACATGATTGGTGACCCACTCTCCACAAATTTCCCTGATTAGAGGTTACTTCAGTCTCTCTTTTTCAAAAGAAATAGTCATCGATCTTCTATAGTCAATGGACAATGAAATTAGTGATGAAATAGTTAGACTTTGATTCAGTTTCTATTAAGCATTCTCTTAAAACAGGCACCTTTTCTTTGACATTATCATCCAAAGCTTGAGCATTTTAAACAATCATCTGCTGAATTGCTTAAGATATAAATGATGCTTGATAGTTTGTTACTTTTAGATTATGCTAAAATTAATCCTCGATCATAAGCAGATGTTTCATCAATGATGAGCTATCCATTGAAAACACACCATCTCATCGGAAGGTTCTATAAATCTTCCATTTCTCGATGCTTCCCTTGAATACAAAAGGCTCTATTTTATTTTTTCTTTCTGCGTAATAAATATTTCTTAGAATATGAAGTTGAATCAAACCAATGTTTGAATGGAAATTAAGATATTGATACATGTTCTTTCCTTCTGAATTAGGCATTCATATATGAAAGAGGCGGAGAGTAAGATTTTTCAAAACTAACTGCTAAAGCTGCCGCAGAAATGTTTGGATGGAAAAAAAAATAGTTTTACATGAATCGGATCTAAATGGAAAATAGAAAGATGGGTACAAGCTATAAAATCCTTTAGGCATATGTGAGATACCCATGACTTGATTGGTGAAGTAGTTTCCCTATCCACACACACACACACAAAAATAAAAAATAGAAAAAAAAAAAGGAAAAAAACTCTTTTACCGATGCTTGAACAAAACATTTTGTTGTGAACAAACTTTTGTCTTGGTTTTTAGCCATTTTGATTCATAAAGTATCCTTATATAACTACAAAGATCATAAGAACTCCGGCCCTATTCTTTAAACTCTACATCTCATGCATCCAAATTGCATATGTTCATGTGTGGTTTATGATCATGGAAGGATAATGCACCATTTATAACATACCTCATAGCTCACAGTTTCTTGTATTGCAGCAATTATAACATCCCTTGATTATATTCCAAGGCATTCAAATAATTAGCTCATGGAATATGTTTGACATAGGAGAACTATGGAATGGCACCTTTTTAAGTCGCATGGATGTGGCACGACACTGGGACTTTCAGCTGCTGTATCCAACTCACCAAATTAAGCCTGCTTGATGTCATGGAACATATCTTGATTCTGTACATGCACCATGAGAAGAGGAAGAGTATACCTAAAGAACGGCAGATAGGGGATCCACTTTTTCTAAAGAAGCCTCAGATCCAACTGGCTCCATGCCTTAGTGTGAGGGTTCATAACCTAACTAAAATCAAAGTGAGTATTGATACCACTATTTTCTATATATTAGGCCAAGGTTAGCTGACATTTTATCGTTGTGAGGACAAAACTGGCCATTCCCTTTTGATATTATTTGACTTGGGCTTTGGAATCCCATATCGGCTGTCGATATGACCATGCATTTAATCAAATTGCCGTGTCTTCGTTTCAGATTGAGTCTCATTAGAATATTCTTCTAAACAAATGATGGATTAAAGTTTAACTTGGGTTTGTCATTGTCCGTCAAGTGATTTTATACATAAGATGCCAATACATAAGATGACTAATAAAAGTGTTGTTGCTCTAACTTACGTTAATTTGCAAATTATAGTAAACTTCTCATTGAACATCAATTAAATCTAAGATTTTAAAGACTTGCAATCTTTGTACGTAGTCCTCTCTCTTCATCCATCAATTCTTAACAAACTTCCCTCTCTTCTATTAGCTCCTCCCACCCTCCTCTCCTTTGTTATGGTAGGAGAACACCAGATATAATCACCCTGGCTGAAAACTTTTTATGTCAATCAGGACAAAATTTATCAGTCAAAGGAGCAAGGTGGTTTGATATCAAAAACTTAGAATGATTCAACCTTGCTCTTTTACCAAAATGGGCATGGAAATTTACCCTGGGTTCAAAATCTCCTTCGTGGTTGCAAATCAAATGTGCCTATTATCAAAGGAGGAAGATGGGCATGAGAGATAAGCGAAGCATGAAGAGGATGTCTCATACTTGGAGAGGCATTTGCAAACAACTTTGTGCCTTCTAAAATTGCCTTTCCTTTAACCTTGGTAAAGGATCTAATATTAGTTTTTGGGAAGATAAGCGGTGTGCTTTTAGTGCATGTAACCCCAATTGCTCGGTTGCCTCGCAATGGTCTTGGAGGCCTTTGGCTTGGCATATCAAGCTCAATGGACCTCTTTCCCTGCTGCAAAGAAGACAATCGGAGTTGCTTCAAGCTAGCCTAGCCATAATCAGACTGTCAATAGTTGCAAACGTGCCTTCATGGAAACTCTCCAAATCTGGTATTTACACCACGGAATCCTCCTATAAATTTCTCAACGACGGAGGACTTGTTTACCCTCACCACAAAACTCTCTGCAAAGCAGCTGTTCTGGAGGTGGCTGGCTCTTTGTAGGAAACCGCACGCTGGTGAGGTTTCCCAAAGAAAAGGTTGGTCAATTAGCTCTGGTTGTATTCCATCCAGGGCATCAGTTGAATCCATCTCTCATCTACTGATCGAAGGTCCATTTGCTCGTAGTATTTGGACTGCTCTAAAAAAACAGTTAAAGGTATCTGAGCGTCCGCCCTATCTTTATTGCCTCTGGACTAAATGGAGAAGAGCTAAATTCCTAGCCTCTGAAAGAAAGGTGATGGATCAATTTATGGCTATCTTGTGCTGGGAAATCTGGAGAGAGAGGAACAACATGATATTTTCCAAAAAAAACAGCTCTATTTATTCTGTTTTGCAAAGAATTCTGCTTACGTTTATGCGTTGGGAGCTCATCTTCAGAAGAAAAATGGTCGCCAGTCATGCTCTTGTTTGGACTAGAATCTCTTTTTTGATGTGTTTTTCCTCCAATGGATAACCTCGGCATTATGAAAATGACCTCTACAGACTCAAAGTGTGTACTGAAAGTGGATGTTAGAGTTGCCTTTTGTTGTCGGAGTGCTTGTAATGGGTTCTCCACCCGGACGAAAGTTGTGATGTGGGTAAATCTGTACTGTGAGCAGGACACCTTATCTTCTTGCATGCTCTCCTCTTTGCTATTTCTCTCTATTTCTATTCTTTAGTTCCATCATTCACCTTGTATATTCTTGTAATCCTTTCTTCTAATAAAAGTTAGGTAGCAGTTCCCTGCTGCTTCCCTTCTTATCAAAAACGGAGTTCATTACTAGATCACCAATAATCACTTATTGCAAAAGTTCAACTGTTTAACTGTGCACTTGGTACTTAATGCATGAAGTTTTATGATTTTGCAAATATTTGTATCGCTTCTTCATTCATCATCCTTGAACATTTCAGGGGGGTAGAGAAAATGTCCATAATGTCTGTTTGTTTCTTCCTGCTAATATCAATTGGGTGGCTACAAAAAAAAATTTTGGTCGCTCAAGTTCATAAAGAAATACATGGAAATGGCAATATTGGAACTCCAAGCTTCAGAAGCATGAGGAAAAAACCATGATCTGAAGCATGCTACTTCGGGGGACGAGAATTCTTTTGACACTAAGCTAGAATAGAGCAATCCATGCCAATGCTGAAAATGTTTTAATTGTATCAGGTTGGTGTCATTAGTGGTGGTGGCATTGCCAGATTCGATCAGCCATGACTGTAGTGCCGGTGCCATTTTCTTCCACAACATAGAATCTGTGAACTGCTAGTAGCATTATGTTGATGATGTTTTTTAACTTTTGTCAGATCATTAAAAGTAAAATAGGTATGTATGAGTCTTTGATGAATCCCCATTCGCTTATACAGAACATTTTAATATGTCTAAGATTGTCATCTATAAAGATTGTAAGTTTATAATCATACTTGTTTGGTTCTACTTGAGCACTACATTGAAATTAAGCAGAAGATATGACTCTTAACAGAGACTGGAGTTTTGGATTATGTTTGCCAAAAATAATTTTTTGCATGACTTCATTATAGATCATTCTTAGGATAACTAGAGTCTCTGAAATATGTAAGTTGTTGTTCCTTGGAAAGGGAATTAAATGTTCACAATTCATTGCGAGATTGTGATATCCAACTGTGGCTGTTATGAATCCAAAAGATGGACACCAACCAAGACAACCTGAGTATGGCTGAAGACATACCCATGTCGAACCGAGCATTGCAAAATGAATGCTGAAAATTTTTAGGTTCACTTAATCATTTGGAAATGTTCTGAATCATAATGAATTGGAGATAAATAAGACTGCTTGTCTAATTTTATGCTGGTTTCTTCCCATCCTAGTTTCCAAAAATAAGACTATCCTGACTTGAGGGAAAAGATAAACTACTGGATTGGACTGATCCAGCTCACGCATACCTGACCCAGTGTATCTATTTTTCAATTGAATCATTCCTCAGCCTTAAATTTGTAGTTTTCCTAAAGTGATTTGTTTAACTATGCAAAAGCAGTCAACTTGTTTGCCACCATAAATAAACTGTTTCTTTCTGATCTTTTTTTGGCAAAATGATTCTTTCCAATCTCCCGATTTCCAATCAATCATGCATCTTTAAGTCAATTATTTTTATATAAGGGGATCAAGCACCTAAATGAAGAGGGAATTAGGAGTCTTTGTTATCCATCCTACTCCCCCTAGCTGCAATGTGAGTACCATATTTTACCTTTCCAAATGTGATTACTATATTTTACCTTTTAAGTCAAAGTGGTGTCAAGTGTAGTACATGGAATCACAGTTGCATGGCTTTACTCCTATTTGAAACTTGAAAGGCCATGCTACTTAGAATAGATCAATCATGCCAGCCTAAAATTTAAAACAAATACTAAAAAAATAATAGAATAGAGATATTGGCAGAAAAAATTTAATAGAGAGAAAAGTTTTATTAAAAAATTGAGCCATTAGAGTACATCTCTTTAAATAGTAGGATGTTTGACTTCTACTTAAATTAAAAAAACCAAAATTGACTAGAACATAGACCCTAGAAACTTCTATAAAGGAAAATTAAACAGAATAAAATTAGAAATAGAATCCTAAAGTCATTAAAACAAATGACCAACTAAATAGGACAATTCGAAAACTGCTGTCATAGGGTCTACAGTAGTGGTTACATAGAACTACTACCATAGGTTAGATATATGGTAGCACTTACGCATACCGCCGCCATAGGCTATCTATAGCAATGGTTATACAGAACCACTGCCATAGGTTGAGATCTATAGCAGTAGTTAAACTGGACCATTGTCATAGATCAGATCTATGACAACGATTATATATAACCGCTGTTATAGATCTCGACCTATAGCAGTGGTTACATATAACCACTGTCATATGATAGCGGTTATGCATATCCGCTGCTATAGACCAACCTATGGCAGTGGTTATCATAACCGCTGTCATATATCTGATCTATGGTAGTGATTTTATATAACCGCTGTTACATCTTTTTTCATATTTTTCTTTCAAATATTGTATAATTCTAAAATTTAATGTCCATATTTATCGTTTATTTTTTAAATAATTATCATTAGAGTATCGTCATAAAAGGCCACCTCGATCCGATAGTCCTAGCTTCATCGATCAGTAAAATTCGATTTCGACGATCACGAATGACAGCGCGATGATCTGAAAGATAGAGACCATCGATGGATTCGAAAATCTGAAACAATGATCTCGATGATGTTTGTAGCATAATATCAAAGTTTTACTTCAATCGGATATTATTATCATGATTAATTTAGTACGGAATGATTTCGATCATTAAATAAGAAATAAGTGATCAAAAGGATAAATGACATCCAACTATGAGATAATTTTTTAGATAAATGATCTTGGCTACTACTGTAATCGTTTTATACGACGATGATCATAAAATCTAAATTATTTTTATATGAACTATTCACGTTAAGCAAATCTTACAAATACACAAGCATAATTATTAAAGAAGTTTAAGAATGGATATCGAGCGACGTATAATTTTGGATCGTTCTTACACCCACAGTTAACTAATCACTACCATATACTATGGCAACAATTTTTTTAGACTATGATAGTGGTTGTGAACTGCTGTCGTAGCCCTTTAATATAGTAGTGGGACTTCCAATAATATTAGAACTTGGTAATGAATCTTAATAATACTCTCCCTCGTTACAAAGTTCGTGCCGACAATGCTGAATTTGTTAATATCACAAACGCAATAATAGCCTTTACCATTATTACCATAATAACAGCAATATATAATAACTTATCAAATCAATAATTCAATAATAAATTTTTTTATTAGTTTGAATAATAATTTCTTATATATATATATATATATATATTGATTCTATGGTCACTATGTTGGGAATTTGAACATCCAGTTTTCCTAACAAACATCATGTTGTTGGCTACACTAACTATGAGTATCAGCATGCAATTACTTGCACACAAATAAAATCAACAATAAAACTTTGGCCATATCCACATATCATTAGTTAAGCAACTTGAAGTATCTACATACAATTGTCTTATTTTGAATATGTAATCAAATCCTCATACATGGAGCCTTCTAACCATTTGAACTTTAGAGTAGCTTCAAAATCAATCGATATACCAAAAATCTTGTTGAACACCAAGGTATAGCAAGAATCATCTCCACCAAGCCCATTTTTTTGTTGCTTGATCTTCGAAACTACTTCAAAATTAGTTAGCTTTTTATCCTTATTATTGACTAAATCTTTACATGAAACATTGATATCTTAGATAGCATCAACATATGACTCTTCTATATGATTTGGTTTCTCAATACGGATCTTCATAACCAAACCAACTATAGTGTCCTTAAACATTTTTCGTGCAATATTAATATCAGATGGTTCTTCAATCACAACTTCTAAACTTAATATGGTATCCACTAATCTTGCTCGTCTTGCTCCATATTTTCTTCTAGACTTGATTGATCTTCAAGCTGATTAACAACGTTATGCTCTAAGTTTTTAAAAGTTGATCAAGTCTCTAATTGATCAAGCTCTCCCACTTTCAGATTGTCATCTTTGAACCAATTAATTTTATGCTTCTTCTAGATCTTTGGAAAAGGTTGAAACCATAATTCACTGTTTAGGTAACTTTTATTTATGATGTCCTATCCAACCAGAATTTGAATGGATGGTTGCAAAAATATTCCACATTTTCTTCAGCTCTTTTATATCTTGAATATCGAGATAATTTTTCTTTACTGACTAAAATTTAAATAATCTACATAATCTTATTAGATTTTAGATGCCACTTTCTCATAACAATCTTATCATTGAGAGTATCCATTGGCATTGTGATCAACTCATCCAAGATATCTCATAAATTATGTCCTTTCAAATAAGACTTGATAATAGTTTCAAAATTGGATAAACTGTGTTGTTCAACTTAAGGAGAGACATGTATGTAGCAAAAGTAGTCTTATTGATATTAGTAAGGTTAGACATCTCAAACCCATTAAGATAGAAAATAGTAGTATCAGCCATAATGATTTATCTCTTAAATCATTGAAATAAGTCCACATGCTTGTACTATCGTATAGCAACTTATTGGAAGCTCTTCAACCAACCAAGCTACAAACATAGGAATCACTAACAATCAAGTCACCGCTCCAAAAATTACACTCCGAATAAATCTGATTGAAGGCAAACTACTTGATTACTCTCCAAGCCTATGAGTCCGATATCTTGGAGGGCTACAAACATATGGATCATCAATCTTAAAATCTATAGCTCTGATATCATGTAAAACCACAAATATATAGACCATCAATTTCAAAATTGATAGCTCTAATATCATATGGTATCATAAACATACGAGTCATCAATTTCAAAATCTAGAGCTATGATATGATATAAAGCAATAAACATATGAACCACCAATCTCCAGAACCTATAGCTCTAATACCACATAGAGCCATAAATACATGGGCCATCAATTTCAAAATCTTAGCTCTAATACCATATAAAATGGTATACTTTTTGAAGTAGATCAATCTTATCGGCCTAAGATCCAAAACAAACATCAAAGAAAAAAATAATAGAGAAGAGACATTGGTAAATTTTGAAGAGAAAAAAAATATTAAAAAAATAAGCTATATAAGAAAACTTTCTCACATTTGACCAAAGATAATATCTCTAACTCTCTCTTTCCTCCTATATCCCAAAGAATGTGCTAAAGATATCTTTAAATAGAGCATCACATAAGTTGGATATTTAACTTCTACCTAAATCCAAAACCTAAAACTCACTAGAAGACAAACTCTAAAAACTTCTAGAAAGAATAATTATGTAGAATAACACTAGATATATAATCTTAAAGTCATTAAAACTAATGACCAACTAAATAGAAATCTTAATAGGATTAGGACTTGACATTAAATCTCAACAAAGATGTCTTCTAGCAAAGAAGGCTCAACTTTTGAACTTTCTAGTGCCGAGACATTTTTCTAGTTTCTGATTCATTGCACCAATAACTTTGTTGAGTTTGTTGTCTTGTAGTTTATAAAGCATTGAACTATGATCTAATCCCTATGGACTCGTTTGGTTCATGAAAAGTGAAAGGAGGAAGAGACCGTTCCTGAAAAATAGAAAGAAAGCCTCTTATTTAGTTGAAATTTTAAGAGGAGAGAGAAAAAAGTATAGTTTTTTTCATAGAAAGTTACTTCTCATATTTTATGAAAAACAAAAATTCATAGAGGAGATGGATTTTGGCACTTCCTATTATATAAAAAATGATGGTACTTTTTCTTTTCTAAAATATTCTTTTAAAATCTATGGCTAAGATTTTATAAAATATTATGTATGACTAGGATAAAATACTAAATAGCAATAATATAATATTATATTAATATTTATATAATATTAATATTAATATTATAATATTTATAGTAATATAATATTTTTTTATTAATATTAATATATCAATATTTATATTAATATTATATTATATTTTTAAGATATTAATAAATTTATTATATTAAAATATTAATATTATATTAACATAATATAATATATATTAATACTATATTAATATAATAAATTATTATGATCTAATATTATATTATAATATATTAATATTATTTTTATATTAATATAAATATAATATTATTATTTATATAAAGTTTAAGAGTAAAAATATATGATTTTATATCTATTAAGGGTATAATGGCTATTTTATACAGTTTTTTTAGAAAAATGGATGCTCAACCAAAAATAAGACATCTTTCAATAAGTTATTTTTTTATGGTCATCAAACATATCAAAATCTTATTCCTACAAAATAACATTCCAATAACTTTCTGAGAGGTTAGTTCCTAGAAAAAATAATTCTTCTCGGGAATCAAACGAATCTTATAATTATTTTAATTTTTAAAACTATGCTTGAATCTGCCATAAGCTTTGTGCCTTCTCTCTTTTCTTCAAGCCAATCATCATATAATGTGCAGCCATCTCCGTTTAATTAGTCGAAGCATTGTTCTTTGGGATTTAGTGGTTCCCCATGCCCTACAAAGGAAAAGAAACCATTGGATTTGACACCTTGGCATGACGGAACACCCTATCTCCCCCCACCCCAAACTCCTGTGTACAAAGTAAGCTAGGCTTCTTTCCTGAAACATGCTTCTCAGACATTGTATGTGGTCTCCTATTATTCCAATGCGTCCTCTTGTATAGACTCCCAAATATGATGCCTGGAAGAAGTTTTTAAGAGTGTAAAGCCTGTCAAGAGCACCACAAAGGGTCATCTTTGTATATCCCCACCTATGGAAAGCCACCCTCAGGATATCCATCATACATGTACTCGCCACCTTTGTCGTTATTCATTGAAATTCCCTAATGGGACGTGGTTTTAGCTTGCCCTGTCAGTACCGGCGCCAATGGAAGGTGGTCGCAAATGCATGACACGTTAACCACGAAGCAGATTCAAGTGGTCCTCATGAATCATGACTATACATCAACGTTCACATGATTCGCAGGGATTGTTGGATTTTTTTTTTTGGTAAGAGATTGTTGGATCTATTCAGTGCACCGACTTTAACATGTACCTAAGCTATGACTTTTAACATGTACCTAGCTATGATGTTTTACCGTGTCTTTTCTAAAGATGACACGGGCCTCCACCCCCACCTCCTCTCCCTATCCCGCCATGTCCTATAATCCTTGTTATCGTCTCCAAACTAATCTGGTATATATGTCGTTTACCTGGCCTTCGGAGTTAACATCTAATATCAGTAATAACTTGAGCTACATTCTATCAAATTTTATTTTATATTCAATCAAATTTTTATTTATTAGATCGATGAACATCTCGAGATATCATTTCTAAAAATAAATAAATAAAAATTAATGTAATATTCTTATTTTTTTGAAATAAATACCAACACCAAATAATAAATATAAAATTTTTATTTATTATATATTATTTATATTTATTTTATAGAATTTGTATTTATTCTATAAAATTTATATTTATTTTATAAAATTTATATTTATTATAAATAATTTATATTTATTCAGTCTTTTTAACATGCCTTCAATCTTGATGAAGGTTAAAGGCACCTTCAAGCCCAAATAAATACAAATAACTAAAAATAAATACAAACTTTGTAAAATAAGTATAAATAATATATAATAAATAGAAATTTTATATTTATCTTAGAATGATTTGTATTTATTTTAGTATTTATTTTTTTATAGCCATATTTATTTTAATATTTATTATTTTATTATTATTATTTTTTAGATATTTTTTTAAATTTTTTTTAGCTCGAAAGGCACCTTTAGGCGCCTACAGGGTGCATGAAGGCGCCTTCATGCGTCCTGAAGGCGCCTTCATGCGTCCTGAAGGCGCCTTCCATGGTGGGAAAAAAAAAACATGAAAGGTTGAAAATTTTTTTAAGGCACGCTTCAGGCCCAAAAAATTCAAAAAAAAATCTTGAAAAAAAAAAGGCAAGTCTTCTTTCTTTAAGAAAGAAGGCGCCCGCTTTCTTTTTTTTTAAATTAAAAAAAGAGAGGGGAAAAAAGATGCCTTTTTTAGGAATGAAGGCGCCTTCAATTTTTCTTTTTTTTTGGTTAATGGGCTATTTGTTTTTCGAGAATACTTTAAAGATGCGCATTGATTCAATAGTCGGAAATTCGACCGGATATGCACTGGGCTCCAATCGACTGAAGCCCAATCTTTCTCTCTCTCTCTCTATATATATATATGTATGTATGTATGTATGCATGTATATATATATATATATATATATATATATATATATATATATATATATATATATATATATATGTATATATATATGTGTGTGTATATGTATGTCTATATATATATGTGTGTGTATATATATGTATATATATTTATGTGTGTGCATGTGTGTACGTGTGTGTATATATAGACTGAGCTCCAGTTGATCAAATTTTAATTTATATTTGATCAAATTTTCGATCGTTGGAGCAGTGCACATCTCCAAAACATCACTAAAAGTAAACGGAGGACTTCTCATGCCTGTTAGCTGATCTGGAATACATTAAATGGCTTGTTAAATGGCTCTCGGGATGGACATACAAAGCACCATGAAGGCGCCTGGGGCATGAAGGCACCTTCACGGAGTGTTCAATGCGGCTTATTTGAAGGTGTTTGTGTTTATCCTAAGATGATTTATATTTATTAGTATTTATCAATATTTATCAGATCTGAGATCATCTAACTTATGGACTTAAGTTTGTATTTATTATGTGGGATTTATGTTTATTTTTATTTATTATATGTTATTTATATTTATTCTATGGGATTTCTGTTTATTCTAGGATAGTTTATATTTATTCGATCTTGAATGGCGTGAAGGTGCCTTTACCCTTCGTGAAGGTGCCTTTACCCTTCATGAAGGCACCTTGAGTTTATATTTATTTCAACAAAGTTTTTATTTATCATACATCGTTTGTGTTTATTATACATTATTTGTATTTATTCTGCGGGATTTATATTTATTTTGGAGTAATTTATATCTATTCGACCTTGGATGGCATGAAGGCGCCTTCATCCTTCATAAAGGCGCTTTCATGGAGGGCTTTATGATCCATAATTTGTGTTTATTCAAAGTCAGTTTATATTGATTATTTAGTATTTATGTTTATCCTAAGATGGTTTGTATTTATTTCAGTAGGAATTAGTATTATTATTTTTAGTTGGTGTTTATTGTCCCTTTTTCCAGTGGGGGAGAGAGATTCAAAAAGATGAGGAGTGTCATGTCAATATGACGCGCTTTTTCTCCATCGCATTTTTCTTTTTTTAACATGCCAGGTCAGCTAATGGCGAGAAAAATCCTTCATTTGTATTTAGGGGCTTTTTGGAGATGCTCGTCGATTCAATGATCAGAGATCCGATCGATCGAAGCCCAATCTCTCTCTCTCTCTCTCTCTCTCTCTCTCTATATATATATATATATATATATATATATATATATATATATATATATATATATATATATATATATATATATATATATATATATATATATATATATATATATATATATATATATATATATATATATATATCCTCATCCAAAATCAACACTTAGAGCTTGATGTTTGCCAATGGTTCAGTTAATCAGTCCTAGAGTCCGTCAAATTCCATTATTTCAAGTTAAGGGTCGATAGAATCCCTGAAGTGGAAAGTTTCCATTTTCAAAAATTACTTTCCTGCATTTTTGTTTAACATCACACTTAATAAGACGGTCTAAGATTAATTAGCTTGATAGCATACTTGAACTTTTTTGATCAACAATAATCTCATGGATTTGTTCTTCCACTCATATCTCTCTTACACTTGTGCTTTCTTTTCCTCTTTAACCAGTAGTCATGTTTGGGACTGCATTAGTGGGATGAGAGCTCTCCCTTATCCTGTAAAAAAAAATAATAATAAATTTGAAAATTTTGAGCGAAATGATCTCTCATTCCCAGTACTTCGTTCCTTCAACAGCATGCTGTTTGAGACCGAATGTCAAATTTAGTTTGGCTCCTCTTTTATGATCCAAAAGTTGCAAAAGAATCTTGCGCATAATTAGAATGGAGGTTAAACTAAAACAAACTTATTCAGAGAGAGGAGACAACCTTGAATTTAGTTTTTTTAAAAAGTGGACATATATTTTGAGGGTCAACAATCCTTCTTTTCTGTTTAACTATATTTTAGGCAAAAATATAAAATTTGAAATGAAGGTTTGAAACTTACTATTAGTTCTTAGAAAAAGTTTGTTTATCTCTTTTTACGTTCTTTTTGCAAGATGAAAGAGATGCGTTGCTGCCCTCTCCGACATGGATAGCAGCGGGATCTCTCGGATGCTGGAGCAGAGCGATGAAACTGCACTCTTGGAAACCTACAAAAAAAGCTCTTAATGTCGGAAAAAATGATGGAGATTTTCCAACGGAAGGCTTTTTGATACTTAAGTTAGTGACAGTTGGAGAGAGAGAACAGAGGAAGAAGATGGTGAGGACTAGGAATCAGGAGAGTCTAAGAGTCCAAAACAAGTCTCAGAGAGGAAGAATCCCCTTTCTTCTTTTTCTTCTACCTTTTTATGGAGGGAGGTCTGCCAGAATTATCAAGCTGTTAGCCATTGGAGTTGTGGATTGACAGCAAATAATTACAGCATCAGCTTTTCATGAGTGAGAAGAATATCTGTTACTGTAACAGACTGCCAACTCAACAAGACCCATGCATCAGGAGCTTCTCACAGCTTTCGTGTTGTCGGCTAGTGGAGAAGTGGGGTAGATTTGGAGGTGATCGATTGAATGCCAATGCTCAGACCTCGTATGGGAGCTGATCCTTGGATGACCAATAACTGCCCATTGCCCTTGGTGCGATGCCAGATTTTGGATGTTTGTCGTCTAGTGTTGCTAACGTTGTTCGAAGACCGATCAAAGTTCAGTATCTGATCGAGGATGCTGGTGTTGAATAGCACATGGGATCCAAGTTGCCCACATTATCATACTCGATGTTCGCCATGTCATCAAGGGTCGAATACATCATCAAGTTGGTCAGCCACCGTCAAACATTTGCCTTCCATTTTTCAGCCCGAAGAGTGTTCCTACTCGTCCCTTCTCTTTGGTACTAAAAAGTAGGTCTTCGATCGTACATTGAGATTCTTAGTGTGGCAAGCGATCCTGAGAGATGCATCTCAAAGGGGATCATTCTACCGATGTGCAGAGCACCTTGGAAAATGCGGACAAGTTGTACACCTTCCGAGAGTCAATGCCTTCTCGTAAATTGGATCATATTTACGAGAATGGATGAATAAATTGTAGATTGCAGGTTCCAAAGGGATAAAGGCTGATTATCTATCCTGTGTGGGCTTGCCATGCGGTGCAGTCCCATGGTCTAGTGAGTTGACTTCAATCGTATGGAGCATCTATAAATAGATAAGTTTCACAATAGGATTTCACCACAGAAGAGTTCCTCTTTCCTATCAATACGAAGCTGTTGCTGAAGTCCCTTAAGCACCCCATCAAGGAGAAGGTGGCGGCAAGCCATAGTGGATCCTCCTCGAAGAGGGCCAAGAGTTCTGGATTGGAGTCCCGAGTTCATGTCCCGGAAGCCCCTCATGCTCCATCATTGCCAAGCTGGGGTCTGGCCCCTCCAACTACTGTTGGAGCAGGGACATCCTGGCCCATGTGTGTGGACAGCTCCTTTGATTCTTCCTTGTGGATCCCAACCAAAGTCTGGGAGGCTGCATCGAAGAGTTCAAGTCTTCGACACTATTCAAGAAATAGGTGGTCGATGCCTCCGTTGCCACCTACGTCTGAAGCTTTAAAGATTGCAAGGCTCACCTGAAGAAAGTGGTACTAAAATTAGATCTGTGGTGCCTTCGCTCTAGCGATAACAATGACGAGGTCGGGACGTTCTCCTCGAACAAGGAGTGGGCCCCTACTTTTCCTTATTTTTGTATCCAATGCCTTCTTCGAGCATCTGCCGATGTAAATATGAAATAAATAAATAAATAAATTAGGCTTTTTATATTTACCCTATATTTGGATTCACGGGCTATAAGAGGCTTGTGAATTAATCCTTTGACTTGACCTTGAGGTATCAAGTTTCACCAGTATGACCGAAGTCAATAAGTGGGACTTTGGGTATTGATAATTATTATAAAATACTAAATAAAAGCATTAAAATAATATCATATTTAATATTTATTTAAATAAATTAATATTTTTATTTATATTTTGTAGGAAAAAAGTTCACCAACACGAAGAGCTCGATTTATGGGTTCCAACGCAATAAATTTTACTCAAATCGAAGCTAAAATAAAAAAGTTATGAAGCCTAGAAGCTTAAACGAAAAGAAAAATAAAAAAAATAATTCTGGTGCACGATGGACCGATCGGCTAGAAGCGCGGACCATCCAGCTTATCGAGCTTGGTGAATCAGAGTGTGCTACATGGCGAACCTAGACCGTTAAGAGGTCTACGGTAATTATATTGCAGCATATAGGGGCATTTTGGTAATTTATACCAGCGCAGCGGTTTCTGATTGGCTGTGTCTTTATTGCACCTGGTCCATTGCAGTCTATGGCTACAGTATTGTGTGATCGGATGGCTATCATTGATGCTGGTCGAGATCCAATGGCTGGCGATCATTTCGACTTGATTTAGGCCTCCTTAAGCACGATCCAATGGTGGAAATTCACCCAGACTGCAATCCAACGGTTGAGAATCAATCCGAGGCCTGATTACATAGTTTGCAACTGATCTTTGATGGATTTGGGGCCTTTAGATCTTGATCAGATGTCCAAAATTCAATAAGGTATTATAATTTGACCAGGACTCGGATTTTGACTCTGAAAATTACCCTAAAATCCTATTTTCCTCCGCGATTTAAACCCCCTTACCTCCCTAAGCCAATGAGCAAGCCTCCTACACCAAAAATCATAATTTTTTCTCTCCTTTTCTCCTCTTTTCCTCTCCCTTAGCCCAAGCCTCCTTCTTTCTTCTTCTGTTCTTCTTCTCCCGTTCTTCATCCAAGGAGCTCTAAAGATGCTAGAAGCAAGCAGATCATCAATCATGCGCAGCTAAGAAGCTAGATTCTAGGATGTAGATGAAGACTTCTAGTATGGATTGTAATTTTTTTTTATTTTTTTATAATTTTTTTATGCAATGAATAAATTATTCTCCTGCCAATCCTAGATTCTATTATCCATGCATAAGATTTTAACATACTTTTTATTGATTAATATTTAAATAGACTATGTTTATGGAGATGGATTGTGATCAGGAGATACAATCCATGCTCGATTTAATAGTTTATATTAGAGAGAATCAATAAAAGTCATGTTATCAATTTTTAAAAATTAAAGTATTGAATAATTTATGATTCTATTGAGATGGATCATGATCGAGAGATACGGTTCATGCCCAAAGAAAATAGATTATAATCATAACTAAATTCTTAAAATAATAAATTCTTGCATTAAAAAAAATTATCACAATCCTGCTAGAAGATGGATTCAAAATTCTAGAATATCTTTAATTAAATTCAAAAATTCTAATTAATTAAATATTTACTTTCTTTTTATTTTACTTTTTATTTACTAAACTCTCAATTTATTCTCTTTAATCTACTTGATTTAATTTTCTATTTTAAATTAAATTAAAAAAAAATATTTTTAATTAAATTGAATGTAACTTAGCCTTCAATCTCTAAAGAAATCGACATCCGACTCACCACTATTCTAATCTTTAGGTAGATCAGTTTTAAATTATTTTTTGATGCTCTAATGACAAGCAGTCAAATTTTTGGCACCGTTGCCAAAAATTATAGCATGATTGTTTCAATTAATTAAAAATTAATTAATTAATTTTAAAAAAATAAATAAATAATAAATAAAAAATATATAAATTTTTATTATTATTTTTTAATTAGTTATTAATGCCTTCCATAACTTATTTCTTGCCTTTATATTAATTACTGCTTTCTATAGTTTAGATTAATTTACTACTTTTCAAGACTTAGTCACTTAAATTTACTTTCCTTGCAAAACCAAAAGAATAAAAAATTTAAAATATATCTATAAAAAGATAAAACTATAAATTCTTAAAAAATCACCGACATCTCATAATACTTAATTAATTTAGAATAACCATATATATTAAATAAAATTAATTTTTTACTTTGATTGGACATCTTGCTAGATTTGCATTGCATATTCATAATATACTCTAAGGGCACAACCCATTAAACAAGATAAGGTGAAAATTTAATCACCCTTTCTTAGCCCACAAACCACCATCCTTCGTATTGCATTGACCTAGACCTTAACTTAAAATCAATTAGACGTTGACCCTAGGATATTCGAGCTGATTAGGATAAGAAACCTAAAAATTGGACTAGTTTAAGGTTAGTCAATTCAACTGGTGTTTAGGCAAGTGGTTTGAGGGACAACTGAGTCCAAAAGAAGGTGGTTTATAATTGATTCTATTAGCTTACCTGGCTAAGCACAATTGGTATCTAAGACAAGCAACGGAAGGACTCCCACTAATCTTATACTTACTTGGACAGTTGATTGGCTGATTCTTTACTTGGAGGGCTTGAAGGTGATCTTAGCAGTTAGGAGCTGTCTAGATTTAGATTAATCCTAGGATAGAGAGTCTATGTTTGCTTAACTTATTTGCCAATATAATTTAAATGTTAATTAAAATACTCTTCTCTCTTTCATCTCTAGATTTAGGACTCCTTAGGACTCATCTTTAGAATCCTCTTCTTGCTTTTCTCTCATCTCCTTTCTTTAAAATAAAATAATAATTAGAAGAAGATTGCCCAGATCTAAAGCCTTTATTATACATATTTGAATAAATAACAATTTGAGATGGATCTTGAGAGTAGAGTAGATGAGTTATCCCGTAAATTAGATCATCTAATAGCTAATAAGAACTCTTCCTATTCATTTCTTCTTCCTGCACAATAAGTTTGTGCAATATGTTCGAGCCCCACTCACTTTGCAAGAAAATGCCCAAACCGATTTTCTAAGTAGATGTATGAGCAAGATTATCACAATCAAACCCATATAGCCTATAGACTAAGAAATAATCCATACTTTAACACTTACAATCCAGGTTGTAGGGCTCAACTAAATTTCTCATGGCAATCACAATCAATAGTTATCCCGATGCCAAAAGAATCTACATTCATGGATACACCTTATTATGATATGCCCTACCCATAATATCAATCTTCTCTAAATAATAATGAGTCAACTTTTGAAGAAAAGATTCAGCAAACATTAGAATTTACCAATCAACTATTAAACAATCTAGATGACCAAAGGCTTAATTCAATAGAAAAAACTCTAGAAGCCATTATGAAATCACAAAACGATCTAACCAACAAAACTTATAAATACACATTTTCAAGCCATTGCTCATTTGGAAATATAGTTAGATCAATTAGCCATGGCTATTAGTAAAAGTGAGTTGCCCAGTCAGGCCGAGAATGATCTTAAGGGACCATACATGGCTAGAAATTTTAATATCCTAGAAGCTTTTTCTAAACAATCACATTTAACTCTTGAAAAAGAAATGGTTATAGAACAACCCTCTAAAACCAAAAAAACCATCTTAGATCATATAATTGAAGAAAAATATAGAAAAAATCAAGAACCATGGGATATACCAAATCCATCATCGTACTTATATATGGATCCATCCCTAAGTATTCTAAAATTACCCAATCCTTTTAATGGGGATGGACAAACTGATGAGATGATTGAATCAATAGAGACTTCCCAAGAACCACAAATAAATAACACATTTGAGAAAGCTTCACCCACAAATCTTTACCAAGATTCATTAAATCGCTATTTGGCCCATTATGAGATGGACAATTTTGATGATGATGGGTACAATACAGAAGTTAATGACCAAATAGATAAATCCAACCCCAAAATCATTCTACTTTGGATTGAAAAACTTGAGCCACTACCTAGCCCACCAATAGCCTCCTTGTTAGAACCACCAACTGATCAAGAATTAAAACCACTTTCTGATGAATCTACTGACACACTACTAGTGATACCTATCCAGGAAGACCAACTTATGGATGTTCTAAAAGCATATAAAGAAGCTATCGGATGGGATATTACTGACATGAGGGATAACAATTTTATGAATGATTTTTCTATATTCGGCACTACTTTTGATGATGGCCTCCAAAATTTATCTATAATGTTAAAATGATGTATGGAGGTGGATTTAAAATTAATTTGGAACAAGTGTCATGATTTTGATCAGGGAGAGAATATGTCAAGACATATCATATCCGAGAAAAGGAGTGGGGTAAATCAGGTTATCGTTGAATAAATTTCTAAACCACCATCCCTAATTTCGGTACTACAAACACAATCCCTTCCTGATAATTATAAAAATTATGATAAGGTTAGACTCTGGTTTAACATGCTTGCTCCATGCACTTTATTGATCAGGACTAAATCTAAACACCGTAAAGCATTCCATGAATGTTTTTCTACTATTATGACCAGGCCTCCAGATTGGCCTTATCTTTTTGGAACCTTGAAGGATGCATTAAAAATAATTATACATAAAACTCCTTCATAGAGTCCAACTGAAGATATTAAACTTAGCGCTTACTCGGAGGCAACCTAGCTTTTTACTTTTGAATTTGCTTTTTCTTTTTAGTTAGGGGGAGAACTACAGACTCATGCTAGATGAAGAATAAATAAACCCAGACCGAGACTAGAAATAAATTAAGTTAGGTAAACTCTTTTCTTGTTATTTTCTTATCGTTTATCATACTCTATTTTCTTTCCTCCATTGAGGACAATGAAAATTAAGTTGGGGGGGAAGGATAAATAAAATTTTTTAAGTCCTCAAGTATAGTATTAATTAGTCCTATGTACCTAATTTCGTGTCAATTTAAAATTTTTTAAGCATTTTAATCGATGATTGATTAATGGTTTAGAGAATATTGAAATACTAAGAATCTAATTATTAAGAAAACTTGATAAATGGTCAGGTCTAGAACAAAATAAATTTCTGAGTGATTCTAAAAATCTTCTTCCAACCTATATTTGATAAAGAATCTACTTTATATGGATACGAGTGAAAAAAATATATTAAGAAAAAAAATGTAAAAAAAATTTAAAAAAAAATAAAAGAAAAATAAAAAGCAAGTTCTAAATATTGATCTTCCATCGAGTAATCGAGTTTCATTGCTTAAGTAAGCAATGTTATTCGCATCAAAAAATGGACAATGTGAAGAAGCTTACGATACAGTTAGTTTTAACCTGTAGTCTACTTGACTTGAGTTAGTAAGCTCGAGGGATGTTCTACATCTAGTGTTCTAAAGTCAACTGGTTTGGGGGTCATTGGTCCAAAGCTCGCTACAAGGATCAGATAGAAAGCTTAAGGGGTTAAAACATTGCACTAACTCCTACCAAAAAAAAAAACTCTAGTTCATACTAAAGAAAGATGATTTAAAGAATAAAGGTGAAGAATTGGTCAAAGAAAAGTTCTTAAATTTTATGTTCTTCACTTAACCACTATATTAGGATAGAATTAATAATCCGATGACATATTTCTTAAATCTCTGACCAAGTATCAACCGACTTTAGGATGACCTGAAGAAACATTCATATTCTATCGAGTCGGTACATACTTCTAATTTTTCTTCTCTTTACTTGAGGATGAGTAAAACTCAAATTGGAGGATGTGATAATTATTATAAAATACTAAATAAAAATATTAAAATAATATTATATTTAATATTTATTTAAAAAAATTAATATTTTTATTTATATTTTATAGAAAAAAGTTCATCAATACGAAGAGCTCAATTTATGGGTTTCAATGTAATAAATTCCACTCAAATTGGAGCTAAAACAAAAAAGTTATGAAGCCTAGAAGCTTAAAAGAAAAGAAAACTAAAAAAAATAATTTCGGTGCATGGAGGACCGACCGGTCGGTCCATGGAAGAAGCACGGACCATCCAGCTGAATCAGAGCATGCCACATGGCGAACCAAGATCGTTAAGAGATCTACGATAATTATATCATGGCATATAGGGGCATTTCAGTAATTTGCACTAGCATAGCGATTTCTGATTGGCTGTGGTCGTGCCCGGTCCATTACGGTCTATGGCTACAGTATTGCACGATCGGATGGCTGTCGTTGATGCCGGTCGAGATCCAACAGCTGGCGATCATTCCATCTTGATTTAGGCCTCCTTAAGCGCGATCCAACGGTGGAAATTCACCTAGACTGCGATCCAACGACTGAGAATCAATCCGAGGCCTGATTACATAGTTTGCGGTTGATTTTTGATGGATTTTGGGCCTTTAGATCTTGATCAGATGGCCAAAATTCAACAGGGTGTTATAATTCGACCAAGACTCGAATTTTGACTCCGAAAATTACCCTAAAATCCTATTTTTCCCTCTATTTAAACCCCCTTACCTACCTAAGCCAATGAGCAAGCCTTCTACACCAAAAATCATAGTTTTTCCTCTCTTTTTCTCCTCTTTTCCTTTCTCTTAGCTCAAGCCTCCTTCTTCCTTCTTCCAATTTTCTTCTCCCATTCTTCGTCCAAGGAGCTCTGAAGATGTCGGAAGCAAATAGATCGTCAACCATATGCAGCTAAAAGGCTGGATTCTGGGATGTAGATGAAGTCTTCTAGTATAGATTGTAATTTTTTTTATTTTTTTATAATTTTTTTATGCAATGAATAAATTATTCTCCTGCTAATCCTAAATTCTATTTTCCATGCATCGAATTTTAACATACTTTTTATTGATTGATATTTAAATATACTATATTTATGGAGATGGATTATGATTAGAAGATACAATCCATGCTCAATTTAATAGTTTATGTTAGAAAAAATTAATAAAAGTCATGTTATCAATTTTTAAGAATTAAAGTATTGAATAATTTATGATTCTATTGAGATGGATCGTGATCGGAAGATACGATTCATGTCCAAAAAAAAAGATTATAATCATAAATAAATTCTTAAAATAATAAATTATTAAATATTTACTTTCTTTTTATTTTAGTTTTAATTTACTAAACTCTCAATTTATTTTTTTTAATCTACTTGATCTAAATTTCTACTTTAAAATTAAATTAATAATTTTTATTTTTAATTAAATTAAATGTAACTTAGTCTTTAATTTTTAAAAAAATTGATATCTGACTCATCATTATTTTAATCTTTAAATAGATTAATTTTAAATTATTATTTAATGTACTAACAATTAGGTATACATCGATATAACCAGCAGATGAGAAATTACCTGTAGGGTGAGGTTTCATTGAAGTTCGGAGAGAGCATAGATTGCAGAATCTAATCTCCTATAGAATCCGTAATGCACTGAAATGCCTTACTGTGCTGTCAGGTGATGCATTAATTCCAAGCATGTCATGTGAGGGGATATGCCACCTGAAGTATAACCACCACGTTCTTTTAGCAAACTATCAGAGCATGATTCAAGGAGACGTGATGATTTTAAAAGATGACGATTTTCTATAGGCCTTTTGGCTTACAGTAGAATATGTTAGACATATTAGATGTATGTTCTAAAAATAAATATAATATATATATTATAATATTTATAAAATATATTTTTATATTTAAATATTAATTTATCAATAAAGTGATAATTTTATTTTCATTCTTATATAATGTATTCTTGAATTGTTTGAGAAATTAATAATTTAAAAGATATATATTTTTAAAAATTAAGAATTAAAGATATGTGTAATTAATTTTTAAATTATTTTTAATCGATGGATCATCATGGAGACTGTGATCAATCCGATTAAATCGGTATATGGATCACTTCATTTAGAATAAATGAATCTCTAGTCTATAATGTAGAGATACTGAGTGAAAGTGCAAGTGGTTGTTAAAAACATCATTACCGAGCGTGATCATATACTACTGCAGAACAGGATTACGACAGCAATTTGTAACTGCTATCGTAGACTAAAAACTCATTGCCATAGGCTATGGCAATGGTTAGTTAACCACTGCTACTACGGCTATTACCGTAGATCTATGGCAGCGGTTATGTGAATCGCTACCATATACAGCCTATGACAGCGGTTTTCTAATTGCTGCCATAGGTTTTCTATTGCAACGGTTACGGAACCGCTGCCATAGGTCTAATGCAGTGGTTTCATAACCACTGCCATAGGTTAATGACAGTAGTTGACACGTAACTTATGACAGTGCTTGGCACGCCTACGATAGTGATTTTATAACCACTAACCACTGCCATAGGTCTAATGCAGTGGTTTCATAACCGCTGCCATAGGTTAATGATAGTAGTTGACACGTAACTTATGATAGTGCTTGGCACGCCTACGGTAGTGATTTTATAACCACTACCATAGCTTTTGAATAATAAAAAAATAAAATTTTTAATTTTTATATATTTTATCTGATAAATGCAGAGATATATATAACACAAGAAAAATATAAAAAAATATTATAAATATAAGAATATTTTTGAAATGCTCAAATTTTATTATCGAATAAAGTTTATTATAATATTTTTTAAAAAAATACATCAAAAGTCTCCTAAATCTATATCGTCATCATCGGAAGATGGAGTACGAGCTAGAGGAGCTGGAGCTAAAGCTGAAGGAGTTGGAGCTGAAGGGGCTGGAGTTGGAGCTGGAACGTTAGCCAACATATCCTCAAGGTCCACGAAGTTAGCTCCAAAATGCACGCTGAGCCTCGTCACCATGGCGCTCAGGATGCCCTCCAGATGAGATATGCGCTCCTCAACATGAGCAAGCCATGCCATAGCCTGATCTATCTACATCATAGCCTGTGCTACCTATGCCAACGCCTCCTCAAGTTGCTCCCGATTGACGATAACGAAAGCATGTAAATGATGCTTACCTTAGATCAGTAGCTCGTCGGCGTATGCCCGGGTCTGCATTGGATCCTTTCAGAGTGCTCAGGCTCCAAGACCTGAGATAGATGGTCATGGGGGTCAGAGGTATCCAAGCCCTTGCTTGCGAGCACATCTAACTGATCCTGTAATTATAAATTTAAATAAAATAATATTAGTAATATTATAATACTAATCATACTAATATCCTATTTATTACTTACAAAAATTCTTTTGATCATGGCGTTCATTGACCTGCCCTTCTTGTCCGTACGGCTAGATCGAAAGATCTCGCTATGGCTGGGCATCACTCCATCTCTCATCAGCTATAACAATGGATCAGTTTATTAGAAACATGAAAAAATATCAATTTAATTTATCTAGTAAGATTTAAAATTCATTATCTCTCTATGCACACGACTAACCATAGACTCACGACATAGAGTGTGCATGTACTTCTAAGTTGACTGATTCTTTCGATTCTGATGGAAGGTAGCCTAATAAATATTTAAATAAATAATAAATATTTAAAAAATATTTAAATATAATTTTAAGCATATTGAAAAATTTAAAAGATAGAAATTTTATCTTGAACTCCTAGCTCTTCCAATGTCTAACCATCCCCTTCCATTGACTCGGGGGATAGTCCTGTATCCAAGAAATAAGTTCCTCCGGAGTGTCTCGTCAGTGCTTGAGCCATCCTCTATGGAGCTTGATCTTGTAGTCCCAGTATAATTTTTCAATCTTCTTTAGTCGGATATCTCGAGCCCTCTCATGATTTGGGAAGTCGTATCTTCTCTGTACAAAGTTATCAAAAGTCAGTTATCAAATTATTCTAATCAAACAAAGTGTAAACATATCAAATGCATAAATATAATTAAGATATGCTTACCGATATCTCCTCCTACACCCGATCTCCAACACCAACATCCATCAATCATGAGTCTATGGGCAATACCGGAATGATGTCGGACCATCTCATAAGCATTCCAGAAAAGGAATGCATCTCCAATGCGGTCTCTCCTACTGGCCTTTCTTCCATATCATACTACACCATCACCTATTGCCGATGGTTTCGCACATGCGATATGCACGTAGGATCGTAAAATATCCTACTGGATGATGTGCCTGCAATAAAAATACGTTATGCAAATATATAAGTATATAAATACTATATAAATAAATAAATAAATAATATAATAAAACTATACACTCATATGCTGGTGTCGGAGCATATATCATAGATGGGACTGACGGTGGAGGCTCAGATATCGGTGGAGTAGATACCGATGGTCCCTGAGCAACCAATGCGGAGGTAGATGGAGTATGCTCCAACTGCTTCTCAGATGCCAAGCTCTACATAATCCACCAAGGGATGGGGGTGAAAGCTAGATGGCATTTTGGTGTCATTGTAACTTGCAACATTAATGAACATTAACCAATATAACATGTTGAACAATAGACTCTAATATTTATACCAGAATGTTGAAGTCATCGTCTAGTAGCATCACTACTACGAAAATGGTCTATGGCAGCGCATACTATGGCAATGATTTTTGAAATCGCTGTCATAGTTTCTACAGTAGCAATTTTCGTTAACCGCTGCTATAGGTCGGACCTATGGCAGTGGTTTTTATAACCGCTACCATAGGTCCGACATATAGCAGGGGTTAACGAAAACTACTATCTTAGGTCGGACCTATAGCAGCGGTTACAATTAGCCACTGCCATAGGTCGACCTATAGCAGCGGTTAGTGAAACCACAGTCATAAGTCGAACCTATAGCAGCGGTTAGTATGAACCGCTGCTATAAGCCTATTTATGGCAGTAGCTAATTATAACCACTGCCATATATATATATTTTTAAATATTACATAATTTTAAAATTTAATATCCATCTTCATCATTCATTATCTAAATAATTATCATTAGAGTATCGTCGCAAAAGATCGCCTCGATCCAACGGCCCTAGCTTCGTCGATCAAAAAAATTTGATTTCGATGACCACCAATGATGATGCAATGATCTGATAGATGAAGACCTTCGATGGATCCAAAAATATGCAACAATGATTTCGATGATATTTGTAGCATACTATCAAAGTTTCACTTCAATCGGATATCGTTATCTTGGTCAATTTAGTATAGATTAGTTTTGGCCATTAAATGATGAATGAGTGATCAAAGGACCAAACGATATCCGATTATGAGATAATTTTTTTTATAAATGATCTTGTCTACTATTTTAATCATTTTTTATGGTGGTGATTATAAAATTCAACTCGTGAGATGAAGAACGATCTAAAACTATACGTCTTTTGATAACGATTCTAAAACTTCATTGGTTGTTATGCTCGTGCTTTTGCAATATCTACTTAACATGAACAGTTTATACAAAAATAATTTAAATTTTACTATTATCATCATATAAAATATTTAAAATTATAATAAAGATCATTTCACTAAAAAATTATCTCATAATCGAATGTCGTTTAACCCTTTGATCGCTTATTTCTAATTTAACGATCGAAATCATTTCGTACTAAATTGACCATGATAACGATATCCAATTGAAGTAAAACTTTGATAGTATGCTACAAACATCAGCAAAATCATCATTGCAGATTTTTAGATCCATCAAAGATCTCCATCTATCAGATCATCGCATCATCATTCATGATCATTAAAATCAAATTTTTCTAATCAATGAAGCTAGGGCCATCAAATCGAAGTGACCTTTTATGGCGATACTCTAATGATAATTATTTAGATAATGAACGATGAAGATGGATATTAAATTTTAAAATTATATAATATTTAGAAAAAAAAAAGGAAAAAATTATTTTCAACCTACGACAGTGGTTATCAAAAATCGCTGCTATAAATCTATGGCAGCGATTCGATAACCGCTGCTGTAGGTTAGGTTAAAAATTATCAAATTTTCTTTGCTTTTCTTTCGTGCACGCTTGATCTCTCTCTCTCTCTATCTCTCCCCCTCCTCTCCATCGCCAGTGAGGCTTCTTCCCCTCCGATCGGCGCCACCCCTCCTTCCCCCTCGGTCAGCGCCGCCCCTCCTTCCCCCTCCCCGTTCGACTCCCCATCCCTAGCCGCCCCTCCCCGCCACCTGCCATCCCCCACCCTCCCCCTGGCCTCCCCTCCTTCCTCCCTCCCTGGCCGCTCCTCTTCGCCACCTGCCACCCCACCCGGCCCCCCCACCCCCCACCCTCCTCCAACCACCCCTCCTTATCCCCATCCCAGCAGCCCCTCCCGCCACCCTGCCACCCCCCAACACCTCCATCTTCGACCGTCCTCTCCGCCACCCCCCACCCAGCCCCCTACCCCCACCCTCCCCCCGACCGCTCCTCCCCGCCACCCCCACACCTAGCCCCCCTACCCCCCACCCCTCCCCCGACCGCCACTCCTTCCCCTCCATCCCCGACCATCCCTCTCTACCATCTTGCCACCCCCCAGCCCCCCCATCTCCGATCGCCCCTCCCCGCCACCCCCCACCTGGCCCCCCACCTCCCCCTGGCCGCCCCTCCTTCCCCCCATCACCGGCTGCCCCTCCCCACACCCTGCCACCCCCCCCCCTAGCCCCCCATCCTCGGCCGCCCCTCCCCACCATCCCTCACCGACCCCCACACTCCCCCTCCGATCGTTGATCCTTCCATCACTGTGCCTCCCGGGCCTCCTCATCACTATATCCCCCCCCAGCCCCCATCCCTGACCGCCCCTGCTCTTCTTTCCTCTTTCTCTCTCTTTCTATCTCATTATCTTGCTTTTATTTCGTAGGTTACCTCAAGTGCCATCGTCTTCTTTTAGCATCATCGCCGACGACCCTCGGAGCTTTCGGTGCAATCCACTCTCTATAGCCATAGGTATAATTTTTTTTTTAAAATTTTATAGTATTATTTATTAATCATGTATATTTATAATAATTTATAAATTATTTATAATAAATATTATAAATATTTATTATAAATATTATAATTATCTGCATGCCATAGTTTTTGGATCGAAATATCGAATAGATCTATCAGATTCGAATTCCAAAACCTAGATATTCAATTTAGACCAAATTATTGCCAATCGGATCCAAAAATCCATACGGGTCTATACTTGAAGTACCAGACCTAGATCCTAATAGATCTTGAAAGGTTGGATCCAATTTTGGATCCAAAATTAAGAAGCGGAGAGACTGACTAGAGAGGAAGACCGATAGATTGAGAGAGGAAGGGCTGGTTGCTCGTCGACCACCGACATGGAAGACCGAGAGTGGGAGGGAGGGAGGGAGGGAGGGGGTCCAGCCTCGCTACCATCACCGACGAGGGAGATCGAGAGAGGAAGGAGGGAACCAGCCTCACCACCATCATTAGGAGGGAGGGGGTTCGACCTCCCCACCATCATTGGGAGGGAGGGGGTCCGACCTTGTCGACGAGGGAGATCGAGAGAGGAAGAGTGGAAGATCGAGAGAGCGAAAGAGGGAGGGAGAGGGTCCAACCTCGTCGGCATTACTGGGAGGGATGGGGTCTGGCCTTGCCGGCGAGGAAGATCGAGGGAGATCGAGATAGTAAGAGAGGGAGGGATGGGGTCCAATTTCACCGATGAGGGAGATCGAGAGAGGGAGAGAGGAAGATCGAGAGATGAAAAAGCTGGGAGGGAGGGGTTCGACCTCACCGCTATCGCCGGCGAGAGAGAACGAGAGAGGGAGAGAGGCAGTGATCGAGGGGATGGCACACAGTCGAGCCAGCTCGGATATGCAGTCGAGTCGGCTTGGGCCGTGATCGAGCTAGCTAGGAAAGGATCCAAGCCAGATGTCTCAGGCATGAAGCCGACTGTCTCAAGCACGGAGCCGACTTGACTTCTGAACGAATATAATTTGATATGTCTCTCTAAGGTTCCAACTTTATGCTCTATGGTGCCACCATCATCTATTTTGTTCTTCTTTCAGATTTTTGAATTAACACCAAGGTTCGCGTAAGAGATCGGATCAACGACTGTTGCTCATCCTTAATTATTTATAAATGTAATTCATGTTGTAGAATTTATTGTATAACATTTTCTGGATGTTTATATCTTGTTGCTTTTGTTTATTGCATTGCATAATGATAGACCCATCAATTGATTAGTGTACATATTAGAGACTATTTATTGATGCTATACTAAAATTATTGTTTAACATATTATATTGATTAATATTCATTAATGTTGCAGATTATGATGGCACCGAAACACCATCCAGCTTTCACTCCTATCCCTCGACGGATTACACGTAGTTCAACATCCAAGGAGCAGTCGGAGCATACTCCATCTACGTCGGCATCGGCTGCTCAGGGATCTCCACCGTCGGCATCTACTCCACTGACGATATCTACTCCATCGATGGCATCTACTCCACCGATAGTTGAGCCTCTACCATCATTCATATCTGAGATACATGCAACTATGCAGGCATCTGAGTGTATATTTTTATTATATTAGCCAACTTTATTTTTTATATAGTATTTATACACTTATATATTTGCATAATGTATTTGCATTATAGGTGAATCATCCAGTCGAACATTTCACGATCGCACACGTATGGCACACGTGTGGAACCGTCGGCATCAGGTGATGGTTTATTACGATGCGGAGGAAAGATCGATAGAAAAGATTGTGCGAAAGATGCATTCCTTTTTTGGAGTGCTTATGAGGTGGTCGGACATCATTCCCATAGAGCCCAAAGACTGACGTTTGATGGATGCTACCATCAGGGATTGGATATGAAAGAAGATGTGGATAAGTATGCGCATCTTTGTTATATTTATGTATTTTATATGTTTACACTATATATGTTTGATTAGAATAATTTTGTAATCGATTTTTGATAACTTTGTGTAGAGGAGGTATGACTTCTCCAATCATGAGTGGGCTCGAGATGCCCGACTGAGGAAGATCGAGGAGTTGTACCGGGGTTATAAGGTCAAGCTCTATAGAGGATGGCTTGAGCACCGATGAGACACTCCGAAAGAGCTTTTCCCTAGATATAGGACTGTCCTCCGAGTCAGTAGGAGAGGATGGTTAGACACTGGAGGAGCCAAAAGTTTGAGGTAAAATTCTTAACTTTTGAATTTTTCAATATGCTTAAAGTTTAATTTAAATATTTTTAAATATTTATTATTTATTTGAATACTTATTAGACTATCTTTCGTTAAAATCGGAAGAACCGTGCAGTCCAGGAGTATACGCACACTCTAAGCTGCGAGTCTATGGCCAGTCATGTGCATAGAGAGGTAATTAATTCTAAATCTTACTAGAAAAAAATTAAATTTATATTTTTTATCATCTTTCTGATAAATTTATTTTTTGTTATAGCTGACGAGAGATGGAGTGATGTCCAGCCATAGCGAGATCTTTTGATCGAACCATACGAATAAGATGGGCACGTCGATGAACGCCACGATCGGAAGTTTTTTTGTAAGTATTAAATATATTAGTATATATGATTAGTATTATAGTATTTTTTATAAAATTTTATTTTAATTTATAATTATAGGATCAGTTAGATATGCTCGCTCGTGAGAGCCCGAATACCTCTAGCCCCATGACCATCTATCTCAGGTCTTGAGGCCTGAGCACTCTGGAAGAATCTGATGCAGGTTCGAACACACGCTGACGAGCTACTGGTCCGAGGCGAGCATCTTCTTACAGACTTTCGATGTCGTCAATTGGAAGGAGCTTGAGAAGGCATTGGCACATGCAGATCATGCTGCAACGTGGGCAGATCAGGCTGAGGAGTGTGCATCTCATCTGGAGGGCATCGTGAGAGACATGATGTCAATGCTCAGCATGTATTTTGGAGTCACAGGCTTTGAGGATATGTTAGCCCAGCACCAGCTCCAGCTCTGACTTCGATTTCGGCTCCAGCTCCAGCTCCAGCTCCGGCTCCCGGTGACGACGACGATGATGTAGATTTAGGAGACTTTTGATGTATTTTATTTTTTTAAAAAAATATTATAATAAATTTTATTTAATAATAAAATTTTAGTATTTTAAAATAATTTTTATGTTTATTATATTTTTTTATATTATATATCTATATTTATCAGATAAAATATATAAAAATAATAATAAATATATCCTATGGCAGCGATTTTTTGGGCTACGGCAGCGATTAGGAACCGCTGTCGTAGCCCTTTTTTATAGTAGTGCATCTACAATAAGGACATCACCATCACTCTTGATAAATATATCTAGGATCTCGACAGTACCAAGTAAGTTTTGTCCTAGAGGAGTACTTTTCATGCATGGTCCAACATTATCATCAACTTTGGTATCATTAAAGATATGCCATTTGATTACTGTAATTATCTATAGAATTATTTATAATTTTCAAACATCCAAGTTGGACAATCAATTGATCATTGTAAATAACTCTTCCATCTGTACAATTACATATAAATATACGGATGCCAGAGTTTATGTATACTAATCAATTGACAGATCTATCGTTATACAATGTAATAAACAAAAGCAATAAGATATAAACATCTAAAAAATATTATGCAATAAATTCTACAACATGAATTACATCCATAAATAATTAAGGATGAGCAATAAATAATTTTACTTTCTATTAGCGATCGAGGATTCTCTTAGTAACTGGCATGGCCTACGGCCGCTGGCATGGCTCGAAACTTGCCGATGGGGGTGAGGGTTCTCTTAGCGGCCGGCATAGCTCATGGTCGCTGACACAATCCAAAATCTACTAGCAGTAATTTTTTTATTGGCCAGCATGGTTCAAGGGCTATCCACGGCCATCGACACGGCACAAGGCTACTAGCACGGCATGGTCCAAAATCCATGATAGAGGTTTTCTTATCAGTCAATATGGTTCAAGGACTGTCAACAGCCCCAGATATGGTACGGTCTCATTCAAAATCTATCGACATGGTCTAGAACCAACTAGTAGAAGTTTTCTTATCCACCGACATGACCCATAACCGACAGATAATTATAATATTCATAATAAATATTTATAATATTTATTATAAAAATTTTAAAAATTATTATAAATATTAGAAGTGATTAATAAATAATACTATGAAATTAAAATATATATATATATCTATGGCTACGGAGAGGGGGTTGCACCAAAAGCTCCGAGGATCGTCGGTGACGGTATTAGAAGAAGATGACGATGCTAGAGATAACCTACAAAACAAGAGTAAGATAGTGAGATAGAGAGAGAAGAGAGAGAAAGAGAAAGAGAAAGAGAGAAAGAGGGGAGAGAGGGAGAGGAGGTTGGGGGGTTGTCGTGATGGGGAGGCTAGGGGAGGGGTGGTGGTGCACAGTGATGGGGAGGGCGGTCCAGGGGGTGGGGGTGGTGGGGGTTGTGGGGTTGGCAGAGGAGGGGGGGGGGGCGGCTGGGGATAGGGGGCTGAGGGGGTGCGCAGTGACGGGGAGGGCGGCTCGAGAGGTAGGGGTGGTGGGGGTTGGGGGATTGACCGTGGAGGGGCGGAGAGGGGCCGAAAGGTGGGGGCAGCTGGGGATGCAGGGGTTGGAGGGGTGATGGGGAGGTCGGGGGAGGAGGGTGACGGGGAGGCTGGGAAGGGGCAACCAGGGAGGTGGGGGTGGCGGGGGTTTGGGGATTGACCGGGGAGGGGAGGGGACGGGCCGAGAGGCAAGGGAGGGCCGAGGATGGGGGGCCGGGGGGTTGCAGTGATGGGAGGGCGGGGGGGCTATGTGGTGATAGGGAGCGACAACCCAAGAGGTGGGGGTGACGGGGGTTGGAGGATTGACCAAGGAGGGGCGAGGAGGGGCCGAGAGGCAGGGGCGACTGGTGATGGGGAGGTCGGGGGGGCACAGTGATGAGGAGGGGCGACTCGGGAGGTGGTGGTGGTAGGGGTTGGGGGATTGACTAGGAAGGGGTGAGGAGGGGTCGAGAGGTAGGGGTGGCTGGGAATGGAGGGCGAGTGGGGAGGAGGGGGCACCGAGAGGGGGGGCAGTTGGGGGGAAAGGAGGGGTGGCGCCAACCGGGGAAGGAGAGGAGTGGGGTCTTATCGACGGTGGAGAGGAGGAAGAGAGAGAGCGCACAGGAGGGAACCCAATTTAGGATGGGTTAATTTTAACCTAATCTATGGCAGCGATTTTTGAACCGCTATCATAGCTCTACGGCAGTGGTTCTTGAATCGCTGCCATAAATCATAGCAGTGATTTTCAGTAACCGTTGCTATAGGTTGAAAATTAATTTTTCATATTTTTACTCTAAATATTATATAATTTTAAAATTTAATATCCATCTTTATCGTTCATTATCTAAATAATTATCATTAGAGTATCGTCACAAAAGATCGTCTCGATCCGATGGCCCTAACTTCATCAATCAAAAAAAATTAATTTTGATGATCATGAATGATGATGTAATGATTTGATAGATGGAGATCATCGATAGATTAAAAAACCTACAACGATGATTTTGGTGACGTTTGTAGCATACTATCAAAGTTTTACTTCAATCGAATATCATTATCATGGTCAATTTAGTACGGAATGATTTCGACTGTTAAATGAGAAATAAGTGATCAAAGGGCCAAATGGAGTTCGATTATGAGATAATTTTTTAGTTAAATGATCTTTGCTATAATTTTAATAATTTTATATAATGATGATCTTAAAATTTAAATCATTTTTGTATAAACTATTTATATTAAGCAAATATTGCAAAAGCACGAGCATAATTACCAACCGAGTTTAAGAATGATTATCAAGCGACGTATAGTTTTGGATCGTTCTTAGACCCATGAGTTGAATTTTAGATCACCACCATAAACATGATTAAAGTAGTAGCCAAGATCATTTATGAAAAAAATTATCTCATAATCGAACATCGTCTAGTCCTTTGACCACTTGTTTATCATTTAACAGCCAAAATTATCTAATACTAAATTGAGCAAGATAAAAATATCTGATTGAAGTAAAACTTTGATAGTATGCTATAAATATCATCAACATCATCGTTGTAGATTTTTAGATCCATTGAAGATCTTCATGTATCAGATCATTGCATCGTCATCCGTAATCGACGAAATCAAATTTTTTTGATCGATGAAGCTAGGGCCATCGGATTAAGGCGATCTTTTATGATAATATTTTAATGATAATTATTTAGATAATGAATGATAAAAATGAGCATTAAATTTTAAAATTATATAATATTTAGTATAAAAATATTAAAAAAAATATGGCAGCAGTTACATGGAGCCATTGCTATAGATTGCATCTATTATCGTGGTTATTTTAAACTGCTGCTATAGATTTGACCTACGATAGCGGTTATAAAAAATCGCTAACATAGATTGACCTATAGCAGTGGTTAGAGTAAACCACTGCCATATATTAAAGCTATAGCAGCGGTTTGGTGTAACCGCTGCCATAGGTCGTACCTATAGTAGTGATTCTTTGTAATCGTTGCTGTAGGTCAATCTATAATAGCGGTTCTTTGTAACCACTACTGTAAATCTTATTACAGTATTTTGAAAATCGCTGCCATAGTATATGCTGCCATTGCCTGTTTTTGTAGTAGTGATATGAAAAATCACATGAATATCTACTCATTCGTCAGTGATCTTCTCGATACTGTAGTTGTGTAAATAGTTTCTTGACCTACGGTATCTTAGCTACTCATAGTGAGGGTGCTATAGTTTGACTACACATAAATATGGTCTACTAGCCATTTGAATCTTTTTAGTCTATGTTGGCTACAGTAGGTTCATTATAGGAGTAGAGTATACAACTAGATAGGATTTATTAATCTTGGCAGATAAAGAGTAATCCTATGGGATTTGAGAGGCTGATCCTTAAGTTTGTGGCCATAGCAAGATGATTGATGGAAAAGAATTTTCATAAGTTTCATAATTGGGCTCAAACAGATCGAATTTTTATATGATAGATATTGGAATTTGACAAGTTTCCATAATCTCCATCTTCGTCGAAACTCATGATAGAGAAATTGAATCACATGGTAACTATACCTTAGGATTCTAATCATTCGGTTATGTTGGGTGGCCACTAAATACTACTAGGTATCACCAATGGATTATGAGAACTCACTTGGATTATTCTAAATCGATGATCCTTGATGAGTGTGAGTTAGAATTATTCCAACCCATCGAAAGATGTTTCAATGATACTATGATAGAGATTATAGTATCTCTCACTATTAAACATAATTGAACCTAGGAGGTCACACAACAAAGGGATTAGATCTTGGATTGATCAACTGGGCTTATAAAGTTCCAATTGAGTTAGAATTTGAGAAATTCTGTTGGGTTTAGGTGCACCATGCTAGCACATGGTTAAATCCAAATCCTCCTTAACTTGATCAACCTATTAGATAGGATTTTGACCAAGTCAAAGCATGAGTTTCAGTTTTTCTTCCTACTGGCTCTCTGGACAAGGATTAGAACTCTTGGCGCCCCCCTTTTTCTGTGTGGGTACATGCGTGGATCTTTTAGCGCCCCCTTTTTTCTGGATGCATGCGTGCATGGAAATGAGGGAGAAAGAAGGGGCGCATGCCCCCTCTTCTAGATAAAAACCCCTTAGCCCGTATCTTTGAGTCCAATCGGAATTAACTTTAAGGATTGGCTTGGAAACCTCAAGATGATCTTGATCTCGGAGAAAATAGGCTATGTACTTGATGAGGACTCCTTGCCTTGCCAAGCCATCCTAGTGCTGAACAGAGGGCAACATTGGATAAGTGGACAGATGATGACAATTGGGTCAAGTGCTATATACTAGCTTCTATGACAAATGAATTGCAGAGCCAGTATAAGCACATGCCAAATGACAGAGCTATGATCACTTACCTACAAGAGTTGTATGGTGAGCATAGCTGCATCATGTATTTTGAAGTATCTAAAAGACTCTTTAACTCAAAAATGCACGAAGGATAGTTGGTCCACGATCATTATCTAATAATGATCAAGAAGCTAGAGGAGCTTGGTCTAACTATGCAGAAGAAATTATAGGTGGATCTGATCCTATAATCTCTTACAAGTTCTTATGATTAATTTATAGTAAATTACCATATGAACAAGCTAGACTGTACCTTGCCTGAATTAATCAGCATGTTAGTGACTACTGAGGGGATCTTGAAGAGTTCAAGAGGCTACCTGAAAAGCCTGAAGACCAAGAAGGGTGACATATATTTAAAAGGTATATCAAGTTTGCTCGTTATAGAATCTAACCTAATAGTTTTCTCTACTTCTAGTTAGGTATTCGACTCTGATTTAAGTGCTCATATATGCACTTCTATGCAAGATTTAGTAGAAAGCAGATGATTGAGGTTTGGTGAGATAATCCTTTGGGTCGACAATGGAGCAAAGTTGCTACTGAAGCCATTAGAACCTATCCTTGTCAACTATCATCAGACTTTAGATTAGAATTAAAGGACTATTATTATGTACCTATAGCTAGCTGAAATCTGATTTTCATATCTATACTAGCACAGGATCAATATGAATTTAATTTCAATAAAGACTATTATTCTATTTATTTTTGAAATAAATTGGTTGCACGAGGTCTTTTGATTGATAGTTTTTATCACTTGCATGTTGATGTGTATGTAAATATAAACAAGCAAATAATGAATATCATAAGATATAAAAGGTCTAGAGATGACGTTAACCATAAGTATACGTAGCACCTTAGACTTGGCCATATTAGAGAAAATAGGATAAACAAACCAAAAAAGGATGAGATCCTTAGCTTTTTGAGTTTTGAGTCGTATCTAGTTTGTGAATCTTGCCTTCAAGAAAAAATAACTAACCTATCCTTTGTAGAATACGAAAAAAGGGCCACTAAGATACTTGCCCCGGTACACACTAACATATGTCACTATAAGAAATAGCCATAATTGCAATGAAAATTAGAAATAGATTTTTTTTGTTTCTAGTCTGCAACAGATTTGAAACAGAAAAAAATAAAATATGATAAAAGATATTAGAAACCATTTAGAAATGAATTTGCAATGAAATTTAGAAACAAAAAACTTTTTGTTTCTAAATTAAGCATCAATATTTGGTGGAAAATTTTGAAACAGATTAGAAATAGAATTGCAACATAGATTAGAAATAGAAAGCTTTTGGTTGCTAAATTTAGAAATGGATAATAATTTTGTTTCTAATTTTTAAATGGATAAAATTTTTATTTTAAATTTAAAAATCAAAGTACAAACTATTGCTAAATTTAGAAATGGAACCGTCGTCTATTGACAAAATAGAAATAATTTTTTTTTTGCTATAGATTTTAGCAATGGATAGTACTTTCATTTCTATTTTAGTAATGAAAAAACCATCCATTTCTAAATTTACCAATGAAAAAAAAAATTGTTCCTAATTTTAGCAACAGAAAAATTTTTTGTTTCTAATTTTAGAAACGGAACAAGATTCTATTTCTAATTTACTAATGGATAATTAATATCCATTTCTAATCTTAGCAACAAATTTTTTTTTATTTGTAATGTGTTTCAAAATTAAAAATTATATTAATATTATTTTATATTTTATAATAAATTAAAATAAAATTTTTAAGTATTATGTAAATTAACTTAATATATTATTAATTAGTATGTATATAACTAATTTAGTTATCTATTTTATATATATAAAAATAATACTCTATAGAGAAGTATTATGGCATTACCATCTCAGCATCTCAGATGATTTTAGTTATGCCACATGAATTATTATTTTATTATAATTATTAATTTAAAATATTATTTTTAAATAATAATAAAATAATATTTAAAAAAAATAATATTTAAAAAATAAAAATAGAAAAAAAATAAGAAATAAAAAATATTTAAAAAATTATTATTTTTTAAAAATAAAATATTATAAAAATAATAATATTATTTTTTTAAAAAATATTAATTTATTTTTATTTTAAAAATATAATATATTATATTTTTTTAATTTTAAAAATAATTATATAATAATTTATTTTTTAAAAATAAGTTTTTTATTATTTTTTTAAAAAGTAATATATTTTAAGATCTGAATCGATCCATCGGATTAGATCAGATCAAATCTAATAAATTATCTATAAAAAAAATATGGTACTCCATTGATTTGAAAGTCAAATCTCTATATTTAATAGCTTTCAAAAGTTTTGAGAATGTATGAGAAGAAGTAAGAAGACAGAGGTGCGATCAGGATTGATATTTATCGAGAGAGAAGGAGAGCCATGGTGGGACGACATCAATAGATGCAAAAAATGTATGAGAAGAAGATAAAAAATAATAATAATAAAATATTATTTTATTAAAAAAAGAAGAGAAAAAGTTTCTCTCTTTTTTTTAATAATGGTGCCGGGGGTAGTGGTACCGACAGGAGCACTGGGAGGTACGATCGAGATCGATATTTATCGAGAGAGAAGAGGAGTGTTGGTGGATCGATAGGGGGTGGGGTAGCAGGGGATGGTGCGGAGAAGGTATGAGAAGAAGAGAGGGATAGGAATGCGATCGAAATTGACATTTATCGAGAGAAAAGAGTCGTAGTGAGGCGATAGGGGGTGTAGCTGCATCGACGGGCGCATAGAAGGTACGAGAATAAAAAAATATAAAATAAAATATTATTTATAAAATAATAAAAAATATATCATATATAATTAATAAATAAAAAAATATTAAAAAACTAAAAGTATTTATTATAAATATTTATTATTAAAAATTTTAATAATTATAGACCATAATTATCTAACCTACGCAATGCACGAGTCTTTTACTAGTTTTAACTATGAAAATATTTAATGATGACCATCTTTTAATTATTCTCATATCAATAATTTTATCTAGTTCATGTATCCACTAAAATTAATTTAGCAATTTTTTTATTTACACCAAAATGTAGATGTGGGTTGAATTTTCTGCTTTTTAAATTAGAAATAGAATGGTAATTCGGTGTCTATTTCGCAACAAAATTATTTTTGTTGCTAATTTTCTATTTTTTTACTGTAATTCTCTTTATTTTTTTTACTATTCATGCCCTTTCCGACTTTCCTTCCCGACTTCTCGATTTCACTGAAGACATCATCCAGCCTACAGCAGCAGCGGTGGGGGTGGTGGGATCGATGGCAGCGAACGATGGTGGTGGGATTGGCGTAGCGAATGGCTGTGGTGGGATTGGTGGCAGCCTCCTTCTCCGGTGAGTAATCATAAACCCTTTTTTTCTCCAAATCTTCGGTGAGTAGGGATCGGCCCTCCGCCTCCTAGCTCCTCCTCCGATTGACCCCCTCCGCCTCCTTCTTCACCATCCAGGACCTTCCTCTCTCCACTCGGCTCCCTACCCCCTCTGCCTCCTCCTCCTCTGCTCGGCTCCTCCTCCCTCCGCCTCCTCCTCCGCTCAACCCCCTCCCCCCTCTGCTTCTACCTCCTTCGCTCCCTCCTCCTCCACTCGGCTTCCTCCCCGCTGCCTGCTCCTCCAAATGGGATCGATCTCCTCCCTCCGCCTCTTCCACTTCCACTCGGCCCCCCTTTGCCTCCTCCTCTGCTCGGCTTCCACCTCCCTCTCCTCCCTCCTCCACTGTCCGAGATGGCATGGTTGAATTTTTTTTTTTTTAACAATGCTAAGTTTGCTAACTGGGAGCAGTGGATTATAGGTTTTAGGTGATTCGAGAAACTAATAAAACCCAACTAGCCACCATGTGATTTGGCTTTCTTCATTTTTCTTTTTTTTTTACTATCAAATTGCAAGCAGCTTACTAATAATAATAATAATATTTTTATTTTTATTTTTTTAATGATGTTTGATTTTTTATATTAATTTTTTAATGATGTTTGAAATTTTATAGAAAAACTCTATTGGAAAATATATTTAAAAATGGAGCTATAAGGGGTTTAGGTACATATTATATATTTAATAATTGCATGAAAAGCTAATATTCTCTGATAATAACATAGATTTACAACATGAGTTTGGATCGAAGGTGGATGTATTCTTGGCTTAAGGATGGCCTATTAAATCAAGATTTCTTGCAAGGTTTAGGAAAATTTATTGGTTTTGCTAAACGACATCCAGAATGTATAGACGGGAACAAACTCAAGTGTCCATGTAATTTTCATAAGTGTCAGAATCATAGCTTTGTTGACAAGAATATGGTTAAGTATCATTTGATGAAGTATGTCTTTGTACCAAATTATCATCAATGGATTCTGCATGGAGAAACCAAAAGAGTGAATGCTGAAGTTAATCAAAACATGCAATTTAGGATAGAAGTGCCTATTCCAGATGTAGAGATTACATCATCCAATGCATACCAGTAGATGGTAATGGATGCTGCAGGTCCTGATTTCTTTTCAAATGATACGGAGGAACCTCCAAATCCATCAGCCCAGAAATTGTATGACATGTTAGGAGCTGCTGAATAGGAGGTATGGCTAGGTTATGAAATCCATTCGTAGTTATCAGCTATCACGAGGATGTTGAACATAAAGGTAGAATATCATTTGTCTGAGAGATGTTTTGATACATCTATCAATTTGTGAAAGAAAGGTTATCAGCTGATAATGTAATGACAGATAACTTCTACAACACAAAGAAGTTGGTCCAAGTCTTGGACCTACCAGTAGAGAAGATTCATTGCTATAATAATGGATGTATGATATATTGGGGTGAAGATAGTGAATCAACAAGTTGTAAATTCTGTGAGCATCCTAGGTACAAGCGATGAAGAGGCGGATCTTATCAGCATAAAATCAATGTTTCATATAAGAAGATGTATTACTTTCCCCTCACGCCAAGGATGCAAAGACTATATGCATCGAATGCAACGGTGAAGGAAATGAGATGGCACGCTAAGCATGAGGTTGAAGAAGGGGTTATGCATCATTGTTCAAACGCACTTGCATGAAAGCATTTCAATAAAACATATTATTATTTTGCATCAAAAATTCAAAATGTAAGATTAAAACTGTGCACTGATGGGTTTCAACCATTTGGACAGTCAGGTCTACAATATTCTTCTTAGCCTATCATTGTCACTCAATACAACTTACCTCCTTGGTTGCGTATGAAGGAGTATATGTTCTTAACTATAATTATTTCTGATCCTCGAAATCTAAAGGATAAGTTGGATGTGTACTTGCAGCCTCTAATTGTAGAGTTGAAATAGTTGTGGAACGTTAGGGTTGAAAAGTACGATGCTTCCAAAAAGAATAATTTTCAAATGTATGTTGCACTTATGTGGATAATAAGTGATTTTTCTACATATTTAATGTTGTCAAGATGGAGTACTGCAGGTAGGATCGCTTGTCCGTATTGCATGATGGAGTCAGACGCATTTATTCTGACAAATGGTCGTAAATAATCATGGTTTGACAATCACCGTAAGTTCTTACCTCCTGATCATTCGTTCAGAAGGAATAAAATAGCTTTTAGAAAGAACAAAATAGTAACAAAAATGGCTCCACCTATTCTATCTAGTGCTGACATTTTGAAACAAATAGATGATTTGGGATTAATGAAGGTTACAGATCCAGGTGCAGATTAGACTAAATCCCATATTGCTAAGACTAGCGGTTGGAAGAAATGAAACATTTTTTGGGATTTGCCTTATTGGAGTACGAACCTCATTCGACGCAAACTTGATGTTATGCACATCGAGAAAAATGTGTTTGAAAATATTTTCAACATGATAATGAATGTTGAAGGAAAGACTAAGGATAATGCCAAATCAAGGAAAGATTTGCAGAAATTATATCATCAGCCTAAGTTGGAACAGAATGAGGTGATGGAAAAATATCCAAAGGCATGTTACACTCTGAATAAATAGTCAAAAGCAGTGTTGTGCGAGTGGCTTAAAAATTTAAGATTTCCAGATGGATATGTGTCAAACATGGGTAGATGTGTGGACATGCAAAAGTTGAAGTTGTTTAGGATGAAAAGTCATGATTGTCATGTTTTTATGCAAAGATTACTTCCTATAGCATTTTGTGAACTACTGCCAGCAAATGTTTGGTAGGCATTGATAGAATTGAGCAATTTCTTTAGAGAGCTAACTTCGACTGTAATCCAAAAGGAAGACATGTTATGAATAAATGAAGAGATTTCTTTTATCATCTGTAAGGTAGAGCATATATTCCCTTCATGTTTCTTTGACTCTATGGAGCATCTTTCTGTGCATTTGGCTTATGAAGCATGGATTACGGGTCCAGTGCAATATCGATGGATGTATCTCTTTGAGAGGTAAATAGTTTAATTTTTTTATCTATATTCTCATCATGTAAACAATTATAAAATTCATTCAATGTGAATTTTATCATTGCAGGTATCTTAGAAAGTTAAAAAATAATGTGAAAAATAAAGCCAAAGTTGATGGTTCAATATGCAATGCTTACTTAGTTGAAGAAGCATCATCATTCTGTGCTCATTATTTTGAACCACATGTGAACACAAGGTATCGAAAGGTACCACGTAACAATGATGGTGGAGAAGTTGTAGAAGAGCATGAAGAAAATCTATCAATTTTTATACATTTTGGTAGGCCACTTGGTTGAGAAAAAGTTAGATATCTTACAGAAAATGAACATTGGACTGCTCAAATGTATATCATATTGAATTGTCCAGAAGTGAAACCATACATTGAGTATGAATTTATAATATAGATTTATATTTTTTTGCATTGAATTATTTATAACCATCTATATTAATTTATTTTTTTATTATTTGAAGCATTTCTGTTGGTGAGTTACGACACGTGCATCCATAAATCACTGAGGCAGACGTTGTTAAGAAACTAGAGTGTGAATTTGTGATGTGGTTCTATAAATATGCACATAATCACTCCAATAACATCTCGAACCAATTCTTAAAGGCTGTTGCAAAGGATCAGTTAAAAAATGTGATGACCTATAGTGGCTATGTAGTAAATGGCTATAAATTTCACACTAAAAATTATGGTTCAGATAGGACTGCGATGAATAGTGGTGTATGCATAAAGGATGTTAATTACAGTATTAATGACAATGACTACTATGGATAGTTGATTGAAGTTATACGCTTGGAGTATCTGAGATTATCAATCAAGAGAACTTTCTTGTTTAAATGTGATTGGTTTGATCCAACACCAAATTTAGGAACAAAGATTCATCAACAATATAATCTTATTGAAGTTAATCATAAGCGATCCTTTAATAGATATGAATCATTTATTCTTGCCATTCAAGCTGCTCAAGTTAGTTATATGACATATCCTAGTTTAAGGCGCAACAAGTTTGATTGATGGATAGTTTTTAAAATAAAAGCTAGGTCTATTGTGGAGCTTCCTGAAGTGAGAGAGACAACTGCCCTATCACGTGATGCACCTTTTCAACAAGATGAAATGAAAGTTCCATCAATACAAATAGATACTGACGATGCACAATAATTTTTGAATGATCCAAGTGGGATACTAATTAAAATTGATGATGAGGAGGTTGAGGATGAAGAGGAGCCTCAGCTTGACTCAGAAACTGATGATGAAGATTATGAAGATAGTAAATAACGGCATTTTTGATAATGTAATGTTTAATTTTTATTTTTATGAATGAAGTTAGAAAATAATGGTATTATAAAATTATATAATTTTTTTTTTGCAAGATGAGAGGGATCGATCGGAGAGGAGGGTCTAGATCTGATAGAGAAAGGGGAATAAGATCTTCTAGGCCAGTTCTTCATACAGAGGGTGATGGCGATATGCATGGAGAGCCATGTACACTAGCTAAGATCGATGCTTTTTCATCTTCTACAGCACGATCATTATTAGCATCTACTTCTATAGTTGTCTCATCCACTGTTTCTGCTAGTGGACCACCTACGGTGGATGTTGGAGGCCCATCTATAACTTCGACACCATCTTCAGATACATTATCCCATGATCGTCAAAATAGGAGATCAGTCATAACTACAGTCAATAATAAGTACTAATATTTTTAATTAAATTTTATATAATATTTAATTATTTTTTAGTATTGCTAATCATTTGTATAATTTTTTATTTTTTTATTTTTTAATAGTTTAGAACCATCTGAGGTGTGTGCTCGAAAGATAACATCAATTTTCAAAGAAAAGCTGGATGAGCATGGACATTATTGGAAGACCATCTCTCAAGAAATAAAAAATTTCTATTGGAAGGAATTTCAGGTAATAAATAATAACTTCAAATATAAGATATTAATTCTTGTCAGTAATTGGATTAAAACAAGAGTTGAATTTTTTAAAATAAAAATTATAAATATATTTTATTAATAATTTGTATGAAATGTGTCCTTTTTATTTAATTTTCATACATTTTAGAATCATCCATGGTTGAAGCTATTTATGTTCCAATAGTTAAATATTTGAAGTGTTTATTTGAAGTATTTTTAACAATTGTTTTGAATGCCTCTTAGTGAGGTGGGATTGTCCATATTTAAGAAAAATTCTATCCAAATTTGATAAAATTATGTAACAATTAATTGATTTATTTTTTATTTATTTGTTTTGCTGTAGAAACATTTTGAGTGGGATGAGGCCATAACCTAAAAGATTCAGATAAGTTGGAGACATAAGGCTGGAGTGCGATATAGTGCCCTCATGCATTCCATGAGGAAGTTGAAGGAGAAGTCTATATATGTGTCTGATACTACATGGCAAAGATAGAAGGAGGAATGGGCCAAAGAACATTTCAAAGCTCGTAGTGATCAATTTAATGCAAATCATCTCAACGAGATCAGTGGACCAAGATCTGGGATATCTCACCATATAAGGAGCTTCGTTTCCCATACACGACATGCTCAGAGATTTGTGAGTTAATTTTTTAATGTTTATACATGTATCTATTGATTTTAATATAAGTTATTTAAATTGATGAATTTTTTCAGCGAGAGAAGTATGGTAGAGAACCTCTCCCACATGAGCTATTTGAGGTGACCCATACTAGGAAGGCCAATGGTGAACTTATTGATGGATGGGCAAAGACTATTTATGTAAGTGAATAAGCATTTGAATTGATTATCTTTCAATATTTGCATTGTGAGATAAATTTTATGGATAATATTTGCTAATTGATATAATTCAGGATCGCTATAATATGCTCAAGGAGCAGATATCTCAGCTACAAGAGGGATGCAGTGAGCCTCCTGCTATGGATGAAAGATAGCTTTAGCATGAGATTATTGGGGGGAGAAGAAGCATAGAGTATATGGAGTGGGTTCTCCAGCATCTGCTTTCTATCCTAGTCATCTTACGGATCATCCTTAGCTACATCATCACGTATGCATTCAGAGGCATTGGAGGATGAGCTTTAACAGCTAAGAGAGAAATTGACAGAGTAGAATCAACAGCGCCAAGAGACCATTGCTACAAATCAGGAGCTTCAGTAGATTATTGCTACATTGAAGGAGTAGAATAAGGAGCGAAATGAGAGAGAATAGAGGTTGCAAGATCGGATGCACCAGATGGAAGAGATAATGCAACGAATGATGAGCTGCTCAAAGTTTATATCCCCAGATCCAGATACTCCACCAAATGATATTAATGAAGATGATGATGATGATAGTTAGATTTTAGATTTTTCTTTTATTAGACTATTTGATGTATTTGAATTTTAATGCTATATTGTATCTATTGATAGTTAATAAACTATATTTTTTATTGACAGTTAATAAAATATACTTGTTATTGATAATTAGTAAAATATACTTTTTATCATATTTAGTTTTTTAAATTAAATATTGGACATAAAATATAGGATTAAATAAAAAATTATAAATAATTTTTTTTTTTATTTCTATAAATTTAGAAATGGAATTGAAACAGAATTTTATTTTTAATTAGAAATGGATTAGCAACTGAACCTATTTCTAAATAGAAGTCAAAATAAATTTCATTTTAAATTAGAAACAAAAATATTTTCCATTTCTAATTTGAAATGGATAACATTTTCATTTCTATTTAGAAATAAAATTTTTATTTCTAATTAGAAACAAAATAGAAATGAAATATTTTGTGTCTATTTAGCAATGAAACCTTGATCCGTTTCAAATTAGCAAAGAAAATATTTTCATTTCAAATTAGCAACAAAATAGTATTCCGTTGCTAATTTGAAATGAAAATATTTTTGTTGCTAATTTGAAACAAAAATAATTTCATTGCCAATCCATTTGTAAATTTAGAAATAGACGCAAAAAAATCCATTTCTGATGATTTAGCAATGAGATAAATAAAAACATAATTTTTTCATTTCTATTCCATTGCTAAATATATTTAGCAACAAAATTCACTTATTTAAAAATAATTTTTTTTGTTTCTAATTTTATTTTTTCTTATAGTGTGTGGGCCATTTGATGTGCAAGCCAGAAGTGGTTACCACTACTTCATCACCTTTACCAATGACTTCTCACGATATGGATAGTATTTCTAATGAGACACAAGTCTGAGGCCTTTAAAAAGTTCAAGAAATTCAGAAGTGAAGTAAAAAATAAACAAAATAAATTCTTAAGATTCTTCGATCAGATTGAGGAGAAAAATACCTTAATGAAAAATTTTTGAGTTATTTCAGAAAAAATGATATAGTCTCGCAATGGACTCCTTCTGGTACACCTAAATGTAATGAGATATCCGAAAGAAGGAATATGATCCTATTAGATATGGCCTGATCTATGATGAGCTTTACTAACTTATCCTTATATCTTTAAGAACATGTCTTATTAATCTTAATTTATTTATTAAATTGGGTTCCTTCTAAATTCGTTCTTACTATATCGTATGAGATATGACATGATAAGAAATTAAGTCTGAATCATCTTAAGATTTAGAAATATCCAGCCTATATCAAAAGATAAATGGTGGACAAGTTAAAGGCTTAATTTGCAAAAGCTTGCTTCATAGGTTATCCTAAAGAGTCATTATGATACTACTACTTTCAAACAATCACAATATAATTATAAGTCTACATGTCACATTCCTTGAAAAATAGTTTATTCAGGATGGTGGCAATGGAAGATTGATTGAGCTCGAAGAAAAAGCCTTCGAAGAGCATCGAGCTGACGATCATATCGAACCCATTAAAAATGAGCTAGTAGATGTTGTGCCTCCATCAACTCATAAGACTAGCAGGGTCTACCATCCTCCTAAAAGGTACGGGCACTACTATAGAATCAGACTATGGCAGTAGTTATAAACCGCTGTCGTAGTCCAAAAAATTGCTACTATAGACTATGACAGCGGTTAGCTAACTACTGCCACTGCAATCATCGTTGTAGATCTATGACAGTGGTTGTTACAGCGGTTATTGAAACCGCTGCAATATAGACCCTATTGCAGTGATTTTTAAACCACCATCATAGGCTTGTCTATGGTAGCGGTTATAAAATCATTGTTATAGATAGTCTATGGTAGTGGTTATGGAACCACTGCCATAGCCTTGTCTATAGAAGAGGTTACGTAACCGCTGCCATAGGTCTAATGCAGCGGTTGACATATTATCTACAACAGTGATTGGCACGTCTATGGTAGCGATTGTAAAACCGTTGTCGTAGCTTCTAAATAATTAAAAAAATATAAAATTTTTAATTTTTTTATATATTTTACTTGATAAATGCAAAGATATATAGCACAAAAAAATATTATAAACATAAAAATATTTCTAAAATACTAAAATTTTATTATCAAATAAACTTTATTATAATGTTTAAAAAAAATACATCAAAAGTCTCCTAAATCTTGTCGTCTCCGAGAGATGGAGCACGAGATGGAGGCGGAGCTGGAGCTGGAGCTGGAATGCAGGCCAACATATCCTCAAAGCCCATGAAGGCACCTCCAAAATACGCATTGAGAATCGATACCATGTCTCTCACGATGCCCTCCAAATGAGATGCGCGCTCCTCAGTCCGATCTGCCCGCATCACAGCATGATCTGCCCATGCCAACACTGCCTCAAGCTTCTTCTAATTGACGATACCGAAAGCCTGTGAAGAGATGCTCACCTCAGACCAATAGCTAATCGACGTATGTTCGAGCCTGCATCGAATCCTCCCAGAGTGCTCAGGCCCCAAGATCTGAGATAGATGGTCATGGGGGCTAGAGGTATTCGGTTCCTCGCTCGTGAGTGCATCTAATTGATCCTGTAATTGTAAGTGCAAATAAAATTTTATAACAGATGCTATAATACTAATTATATATACTAATATATTTAATACTTACAAAAATCTTTCTGATCGCAGCATTCATCGACTTACCCTTCTTGTCCGTATGGTTAGATTGAAAGATCTCTCTACGACTGGGCATCACTCTATCTCTCATCAGCTATAACAATGGATCAGTTTATCAAAAATATAAAAAAAATATCAATTTAATTTATCTACTAAGATTTAGAATTTATTACCTCTTTATGCACATGACTGGCCATAGACTCATGGCCGAGAGTAAGCGTATACTCTTGAGCTGCTCGATTCTCTTGATTCTGATGGCAGGTAGCCTAACAAGTATTCAAATAAATAATAAATATTTAAAAAATATTTAAATATAATTTTAAGCATATTGAAAAATTTAAAAGTTAGTAATTTTATCTCGAACTCCTGGCTCCTCCAATGTGTAACCATCCTCTCCCACTGACTCAGAGGACAGTCCTGTATCCAAGGAACAAGCTCCTCTGGAGTATCTCGTCATTGCTCGAGCCATCCTCAATGGAGCTTGACCTTGTAGCTCCGATACAACTCGTCGATCTTCTTCAGTCGGGCATCTTGAGCCCTCTCGTGATCAAGAAAGTCGTACCTCCTCTGCACAAAATTATCAAAAGTCAGTTACAAAATTATTCTAATCAAACATAGTGTAAACATGTAAAATGCATAAATATAATTAAGATGCACTTACCTATATCTCCTTCCATACCTGATCCCTGACAGTATCATCCATCAATCGCCAGTCTTTGGGCTCTATGGAAATAATGTCTGATCGCCTCACAAGCACTCCAGAAAAGGAATGCATCTCCCGCGTGGTCTTTCCTACTAGCCTTTCCTCTGGATTATACAGTACCATCACCTGATGTTGGTGGTTTCACACATGCACCATACGTATGGGACCGTGAAATATCCTACTGAATGATGCACCTGTAATAAAAATATGTTATACAAATATATACGCGTACAAATACTATATAAAAAATAAATAAATAATATAATAAAAATATACATTCAGATGCTGGTGGAGTAGCATATGTCAGAGATGTGGATGATGGTGGAGGCTCCGATGTCGGTGGAGTAGATGTCGATGATGGAGGTCTCTGAGCAATCGATGCGGAGGTGGATGGAGTATGCTCCAACTGCTCCTTAGATGCTGAACTCCGTGAAACCCATCAAGAGGTATGGGTGAAAGCTAGATGGCATTTTGGTGCCATCGTGACCTGCAACGTTAATGAATATTAACCAATATAATATGTTGAACAATAAACAAAGATATTGCCTAGGTACCATTCGTACAATTATATATAAATATACGGATGCCAAAGATTATGTATACTAATCAATTGACGGATCTATCGCTATGCAATGCAATAAACAAAAGTAACAAGATAAGTATTCTCTTAGCAGTTGGAGGTTCTCTTAGCGGTCGGTACAACCTACGACATGACCTACCGGCATGACACGACCCAAGGCATGAACTATCGACACAGCATGGCACGACCCAAGGCACGGCATGACATGACATGACCTATCAAAATGGCACAGCATGGCCTACTGACATAGCACGGCAAGGTTATATTTTCTATTCTATCATCCTAACAAATTGTCTGGACCTCGATTAGAAGAACTTTGGTAAATTTTAATCAAAAATATGGCCAACAACAACACCCCATTGGAATAGACTTTTAAGAAGTATATACGCATGCGGAGATTATGTTAACGAGAGTAAAACCACACTATCAGCTTTTATCTCAAACTATGTAATAAGTCAAATCAATACACTTCATCAACGCAATCCTCTCTTTACAATAATAGTTCAAGATGACTATTTCTCCACCATGCCATAATAGTTTAAATCCTCCGTATTGAATCTAACTTTTGTTTTACTGTGTTGCCATAACGGACCTTAATAAATGTAGCCATTGACGATCTATTTATACTCATGGGTTGATTAAGTGAAAGAGCAAGCACTTCATGCTTATTTGGATCTCCACACCTATTTTGTACATCTCCCTCCCAATAAAGCATGCAAGCATGCCAGTTGTTCAATAATCTTTGATGCCTCATAATTATTCTTCGAAATTTGAGCATCGTCCAGAAGAATGTCCCCCAAAAGCTCTAATATGTAGTTCACTCAATTATTACTGAACCCATTGGAGCATTTTGCATGATACAACCAGATTAAAAACTCCAGCTTCACCATCTTTTCACATCTGGGATACAACGAAATATTAACATCCTCCATCAACTTACGAACCTTCTCTACATTCTCACTGTTTGTCATTCCACCAACCACAGGATCAGATATGGATGTAGATGCACCATCATTGTGGCCAACAAATAAAAAAATATCATTAACCATTTGCTCCACTCCTCCATCATGTTGATCATGTCCTTGCAGTCTGCCCTCACTATGTTGGTCCTAACAAATTTTATAACTGGCTTTAAAGCCATAAATAGTGAGATGATCATTTACATCTTGACAAGATAGCCACGGTCCACCCATACACTTTTTACAAGGACATTGGATCAGTCCATGGTCTCCAAATTTTTCTACAACAAAATCAAGAAATTTTTAAAGTCCTGCCTCATATTCTGACGAGAGCCTACTAAACTTCATCCACTCCTTATTCATTTTAAAAATGATGATACTATAATTAAATCATTTATGAAACTTAAATTATATACTAATGCATTATAAATAAATATGCAATAAATACATCCTATCACCAACTAGTAGGTAAAGATAGGTCCTATCCCATTCAGAAATTGTATTAATTCTACACATCAATATAGTAATCAAACGATATGCAACATAGATCAAATAAAATTTTGGCAACATTTCTCCTTCGTTCTCCTATGTAGGAAGAACAAAAGGGAAATACTATCCAAAATTTCATTCAAAATTTTTGGCATATCATTTGATTAATGCAACTACCTATAGAATTATCTATAATTTTTAAACCATCTAAATTAGATAATCAATTAATCATTGTACATAATTCTCTCATCCATATAATTATATATAATTATATGGATGCTGGAGATTATGTACGCTAATCAATTAATGGGTCTATCATTATGTAATATAATAAATAAAAGCAACAAGATATAAATATTTAAAAAATATTATCCAATAAATTCTACAACATGAATCTCCTTTCTTTCCAGAAAGAAGAATGATGATGATGGCCACCTTAGGGCTTAATGTTAAGCATATCAAATTTTGGACCCCCTCCCTCCATACTCCCTCTCTCTCTCTCTCTCGATCTCCCTCGCCAATGACCATCCCCTATTCTTGGCTGTCTCCGCCCCCCCCATCTTTTCAACTATCCATCTCCCACTCAATCTCCATCGTCGTGACCCCCTCCCTGGTCAGACCCCCTCCCTCCCTCTCTCCCTCTCTTGATCTCCTCTCTCCCTCTTTCTCACTCTCTTAGTTTCCCTCCCTCTCTCCCTCTCTCTTTCTTAGGGATCCCAAAATTGAGGTCCAGAATACTCCAAGATCCATTAGGATCTGGGTCTAGTACTTCAAGTATGGACCCATCGGATATTCGGATTTGGATCCGGTACCAGTAATTAAAATCAGGTATCGGATCTGAATATCTCAGGTTTTGATCCAAATTCGAATCCATTGATAGGTCTAGTTTAGTGATTAATAAATAATACTATAAAATTAAAATAAAAAAAAAATATACCTACGACTATAGAAGAGGGGGTCACACCGAAAAGCTCTGAGGGTCGACCAGTGATGGCGCTAGAGGAAGACGACGGTGCTAGAGGTAACCTGCAAAATAAGAGCAAGATAGTGAGATAGAGAGAGAGAAAGAGAAAGAGAAAAGAGAGAGAGAGGAGAGGGAGCCTGATGGGGAGGCTAGGGGATGGGGAGGGCGGGGGGGGGGGGGTGATCGGGGAGGGCAAGGGTGGGCGATCGAGCGACGGTCGGGGATGGAGGGGCGGGCGATGGGCTACCAAGGATAGGGCGGGGGTTGGTGGTAGTGGCTAAGGATGGGGAGGCAAGGGGGGATCAGCGGCGGCCGGGGATGGAGAGGGTGGCGACGGGCAGTCGAGGATAGGGGAGGGCGAGGGGCGGCAGTGGCAATTGGGGATGGAGAAGGCAAGGGGGGCGGTCGGGGATGCGGGGGGCTGGCAGCAGCGGGATGCATGTAGTCTCACTAACGATGGAGAGGAGGGGAGAGAGAGAGAGCGCACGAAAGAAAAGAAAAATTGAGAATTTTTATCCTAATCTATGGCAGTACTTTTTGACCCACTATCATAGATCTATTACAGTGGTTACTGAAAATAGCTGCAATAGATCTACGACAGTGGTTTCATAACTGCTGCCATAAACTTATAGCAGCGGTTCTTAGTAACCGCTGTCGTAGGTTGAAAATATTTTTTTTATTTTTTTAAAATATTATATAATTTTAAAATTTAATACATCATTCATTATTTAAATAATTATCATTAGAGTATCATCATAAAAAATCACCTCGATCCGATGGCCCTAGCTTCATCGATCAAAAAATTTGATTTCGATGATCATGAACGATGATGCGATGACTGATAGATGAAGACTTTTGATCAGTCCAAAAATCTGCAATGATGATCTTGATGATATTTGTAGCATACTATCAAAGTTTTACTTCAATCGGATATCGTTATGATATTAATTTAGTATAAAATGATTTCAGTCGTTAAATTAGAAACAAACGATTAAAGGACTAAACGGCATCCGATTGCAAGATAATTTTTTAGTTAAATAATATTTATTATAATTTTAATTATTTTATATGATGATGATAGTAAAATTTAAATCATTTTTATATGAACTATTCACGTTAAGCAGATATTGCAAAAGCACGAGCATTTTACATCAAGTTCAAGAATAATTATGAGGCGACATATAGTTTTAGATCGTTCTTAGTCTCATGAGTTGAATTTTATAATCACCATCATAAAAAATGATTAAAGTAGTAGCTAAGATCGTTTATAAAAAAAATTATCTTATAATCGAACACCGTCTGGTCCTTTGATCACTCGTTTATTATTTAATGATCGAAATTAATCTATACTAAATTAACCAAGATAATGATATTCGATTGAAGTAAAATTTTGATAGTATGCTACAAAAATAACTGAGATCATCATTGCAGTTTTTTGAACCTATTGAAGGTCTCCATCTATCAGATCATCACATCATCATTCGTGGTCGTCGAAATCAAATTTTTCTAATCGATGAAGCTAGGACAATCAGATCGAGGTGATCTTTTGTAACGATATTCTAATGATAATTATTTAGATAATAAATGATTAAGATAAACATTAAATTTTAAAATTATATAATATTTAGAGAAAAAATAAGAAAAAAAATATATTATAGCGGTTATAAATAATTGCTGTCATAAATCAACGTATAGCAGTGGTTACAAGAAACCGCTGCTATAAGTCCAATCTATGGCAGCGGTTGTTCTAACTACTACTATAAATTAGACCTATGATAGTGGTTACAAAGAACTGCTATCATAGATCGGACCTATGGCAGTGGTTAAAAAGAACTGCTACCATAGGTCAGACTATGGTAGTGATTTCTTATAACCGCTGCCATAGGTCGGTCTTATAGCAGCAATTCTTTGTAACCACTATAGTAGACTCTATTACAGTGATTTTAAAAATCGCTGCAATAGTATGTACTGCCGTAAACTCTTTTTGTAGTAGTGGGGTATGCTTATAGAGGGCATGGAGGAAATATTCCTCGTAAGAGATAAGGGTCATGGTGATGATCCTAAAACCTATGACGAAGCAATGTCTGACATTGACTCTGAGAAATGGTTGAGTGCTATGAAGTCAAAGATTGATTTGATATACTCGAACCAAGTATGGACCTTAGTGCATCCACCAGAGGGTATAGTATCCATTGGTTGTAAATAGATCTACAAAAAGAAAATAGATGTAGATCGTAAGATACAGACCTATAAAGCTAGGCTCGTGGTAAAAGATTATAGTCAATGCAAAGGTATTGACTATCAGGATATCTTTTCATTTGTGGCTATGCTTAAATCCATCTACACATTGCTTGCCATTATAGTTTTCTATGATTATGAGATATGGTAGATGGATATGAGAATGGCATTCCTAAATGGATATCTTGAGAAAGATATTTATATGAACAACCCTTGGGTTTCACTTTTAGTGATGAACATCATAAAATCTGCAAGTTGTAAAGATCCATATATGGATTAAAGCAAGCTTCTCGAAGTTGAAATATTAATTTCAATAATGCAATCAAATCATTTGATTTCATCAAGAATGAGAAAAAATCTTATGTTTACAAGAAGATCGGTGGAAGTGCTGTCACATTTCTCATACTGTACGTAGATGACATCTTCCTTATAAGAAATGACATACCCATGCTGACCTTGGTAAAAAGATGATTGTCTGCGAAATTCTCCATGAAAGATCTAAGAGAGGCATCCTATATTCAAGAAATAAATATTTATAAGGATAGATCTAAAAGGACGCTTGGCCTTTCATAGAAGATGTATATAGAGGAAGTGCTGAAAAGGATCGACATCGTGAACTCTAAAAAGAGACTCCTACCCCTTAGGCATGGTATCTGTCTCTCTATGAAAATATGTCTGAGCACATCTAAGAAGATATAGTGTGTGAGCAGGATCTCTTATGCTTCAGCTATAGGAAGCCTCATATATACCATATTATGTACTCAACCTAATATTGTCCTTGCTATAAGTGTCATGAGCAGGTATCAGTTAAATCCAAGCGAAGAGCACTAGATAGTTGTAAAAAACATTCTTAAGTCCTTGAAAAAAATTAAGGATTTATTCTTGGTCTTTGGAGGAGGATCTCATCTGTGGGTTGAAGGATACGTGGATTCAAACTTTATATCTGATCCTAATGATAGAATGTCTACATCAAGGTGTGTGTTCGTATGCAATGGTGGTGTCACTAGCTAGAAGAGTTCCAAGCAACCCATCATTACAGATTTGATGATAGAAGTTGAGTACATCGCTACCTCGAATGCTATAAAAAGAAGCCTTCTGGTATAAAAAATTCATCATGAAACTTGGAGTAATGACAATAGATGCTATCCTACTGTACTACAACAACAACGGCACCATAGCACTCGCTAAGGAGCCCAGGTCTCATCAAAAGTTCAAGCATATCTAGCGGTGGTTTCACATCATATGTGACTACTTCGAGAAGAAGTACATCAATATGTGAAGAGTAGACTCTGCGGACAACATGGCAAACTCACTGACAAAGCAGTTAAGTCAATATAAGACTAAAGTACATCTTGAGAATATGGAACTTAAGTTAATGGCCAATTGGCTTTAATGCAAGTGGAAGATTATTATATGTATGCCCTAGAAGCCAATATGGCAGACATGTTATAATATTTTTAGGATAATTTTTGTACTTAAATATTGATTTATCAATAAAATGGGCAATTTTATTTCCATTCTTATGTGATGTATCCTTGAATTATCTAAAAAATTAATAATTTAATAGACATATATTCTTAAGAGTTAACATGTGTAATTAATTTTTAAATTACTTTCGATTAATGAATCATCATGGAGATGGTGATCAATTCAATAAGATCGGTGCATGGATCGCTTTCTACGAGATAGACAAATCTTTAGTCTATAGTATAGAAACACTAAGTGAAAGTGCAAGTGATTATTAAGAACATCGATACCGAGCATGATCATACAAGAGATCATGTGGATGTCTACTTGCTCGTCAGTGATCTTCTTGATGCTGTAGTTGTGTGAATGGTTTCTTGATTTATGGTGCCTCGATTGCTCACAGTGAGGTTATTGTAGTTTGATTACACATAAACATAGTCTCCTAGCCATTTAGATTCTTGTGGTGTATGTTGGCTATAATAGGTTCATTATAGAAGTAAGGTGTGTACCTAGATAAGATCTATCGATCTTAGTAGATAAGGAGTAGTCTTATGAGATTTGACAGGCTAAATCCTTAAGTCTGTGGCCACTGCAAGATGATTGATGGAAAAGAATTTTCATGAGTTTCATAATTGGACTTGAACTGATCGAATTTTCATGTGACAAATACTGGGGTTTGATGAGTTTCCATAATCTCCATCTTGATCAGGACTCATGATAGAGAAACTGAATCATATAGTAACCACACCTAGGAGTTTTATTAAACCACTGCTACAAATGATATAGTAGCGACTGGATAACCACTATTATAGACTTGGTTATAATAGCGATTTCGAAACTACTGCTATAGACTAGGTTATAGCAATGGTTGAGTAACCATTGCTATAGTATATAGCAATGGTTGAGGATTGGCTATAGCAGCGGTTATCCAACCATTGCTATATACTCTATAGCAGCGATTGTATAACTGCTGCTATATCATTTGTAGCAATGGTTGGTACAAATCTACGATAATGATTGCATGGCTATGGTAGCAATTATACAATCAGCAAAATAATATCATAAATTTATTATTTTTTATTTTTTACCTGATAGATGCAGTTCGATATATAATTACTCATATTAAAATTTAAAAAATCAAAAAAAATTATATAAAACTTGATAATAATGCAAGAATATATCTTAAATACTCAAATTATATTATTGATTAAATTATATTATAATATTTTTTTTAAATTAAAAAATATATCAAAAATTTGCTAAATCAAAATCCTCCTCTTCAAGCATCTCGTCATCACCAGGAGGAACTGAAGTAGGACTGAAAGGGGCTATAGTAGAGCTAGAGAGGTTGGAATGCTAGCCAATATGTCTTAAATGCTTGATAAATCAGCTCTAAGATGAGCGGAGAGCTATGTCACAATAATGGATATGACACTCTGTAGTCAGTCTGCATGCTTCTAAGCTTGAGATATGCACTCCTCAGCCTAAGATGCATGCTCTTGAGCCTGAGTTGTCTGCACCAAAGACTCAACAGCTACTCCTGGTTGACGACCCTGGAAGCATGTGAGAAGATGCTCGCTTGAGATCAGTAGCTTGTCGGTGTATGCTCGAACCTACAATGAATCTTTTCAGAGTGCTCAGGTCCCAAGACCTAAGATAGATAGTCATGGGGGCCTAAGGTGTTTGGGCCCTCTCTTGTAAGTGCATCTAACTACTTCTATAATTATAAATTTAAATAAAATATTATAAAAAATACTATAATACTAATCATACTAATTATACTCTATTTATTACTTACAAAAATCCTTTTGATTGCAGCATTCATCGGCCTGCCCTTGTTGCCTATACAACTCGATTAGAAGATGGCGCTACGGCTGGACATCACTCCCTCTCTTATCAACTATAATAATTGATCAGCTTGTTAGAAACATACAAAAAGAAATAATTCAATAATTTATAAACTAAAGGGTTAGAATTCATTACCTCTCTATGTATATGACTGGCCATAGATTCATGGTCGAGAGTATGCATGTACTCCTAAGCAGCCCGATTCTTCCAGTTCTGATGAGATGTAGGCTAAAAGTATTTAAATTATATAAGTTAAAATTAAATATAATTATCAGTATAATAAAAAATTTATAAATTATAAATTAAATCTAGAACTCCTAGCTCCTCAAATGCCTGACCATCCCCTCCCACTGACTTGAGGGACAATCCTGGATCTAAGGAACAAGTTCCTCCTCAATGTCCCTATGGTGCTCTGGCCACTTTTTATGGAGCTTGACCGTATAGTTCTGGTATAACTCTCTAATCTTCTGTAGTCGGACATCTCGAGTCCTCTCACGATCTGGAAAGTTATACCTTCTCTACACAAAGATATTAGAAATCAATTACAAAATTATTCTAATCAAATATAGTATAAATATATCACATTCATATATATATATATATATATATATATATATATATATTAAGATACACTTACCCAAATTTTTTTACACATCCCATCTCTGACACCAGCATCCATCAATCGCCAATCTATAGGCAGTATAGAAATGATATCGGATCACCTCACAAGCACTCCATAAAAGAAATGCATCTTCCACGTGATCTTTTCTACTGGCCTTTTCTTCGATCGTACTTCATCATGACCTAATGCTAGTAGTTTCACGCATGCGACATACATGTGGGATCATGAAATATCCTACTAAATGATGCACCTGCAATAAAAATATATTACGAATATATAAGAATGTGCAATAACTATACAATAAATAAATAATTGATACAATAAAAATCTACTCTCACTACGATCGTATGATGTGGATGCCGGTGGAGCTAGATCGATGAGTGAAGTATGTGTTGAAGATGCATAAACTGATGACATGGCTGCTGGTGGAGGCTCAGATATGTCGAAAGAAGAAGTATGTACGTGCAAAGTCGAAGCCAATGTGGATGTAAATGGAATATATGTTGGCAGCGGCTCAGATACAAAGCTCCGCGTAGCACACTGAGGGATGGGGGTGAAAGCAAGATGGTATTTCAATACAATCATGATCTGCAATATTAATAAATATTAATAAATATAACATATTGAATAATAATATTAGTAGAGCATCAATAAATAAATACTAATATTTATATCAGGTGATTAATTGAACTCATCACCTACTGGCATCTACAATATGAATATCACCATTACTCCAAATAAATATATCTAGGATCTTCACAGCCAATGGCACAGCCCAGAACCCATCGGTCTGGCTCAAAACCCATCGGCATGGTCCAGAACCTACCGGCACAGTCCAAAACATAATGGCCCAAAACCTACTGACACGACCCACAACCACTGACATGGCCTAGAATCCGTTGGTAGGGATTCTCTCTAAATATTAGAAAAAATAAAAAAATAATAATAATAAATAAAAAAAATAGGCTTAGATTCACTATTTAATCATGCATTGTAACGTTACTTTCAATATCTGCTATAACTAAACCAAATCGACTGCGAATGGTTGTCTGCTAAACAATCGTAGGCTATCTAAGATTGCCTTGCCATTTTAATTATCAAAATATCTATAGAAGATGAGAAAAAATAAAAAAGAAATATCACTAAAAGCATACTAAAAATTAACCATTTTCCATCCAAAATCATCATAGCCTCTTTATTAAAAATGCCATAATAATTGAGCATTATAAACTAGCATTCATCCAATATGAATATTATATGATTGTCATAGTAATTAAATACTTATGAAAATATGAGACATTTTACTATAGTAGAATTCTTATGCAAAAAAAATAAATAAAAAAATTAGCATCATTGCCTTCATTCAAGAAACACAAAATTGGGTTACCAGAATTAGAAGGTGCAAACCAAGATGGGTTAGGGCCAAAGGGTGCTAGTGGAGGTGAGCGATGGCAAGGCAGGCCGACGGTGGGATCGGTAGGGCTCAAGTAGAGAGGAGAGAGAGTCTAAGAGGGAGGAGGGCGGCACTAGAGGGAGGGGCCGACGACGAGATGGGGTGCAAGGTCAAACAGGGCGGCGAGACATGGCCAAAGGGGGCGGTGGGGTGGGGCATAGGGCCAAAGGGGGCAGCGGGGTGCGCCAGTGGGGAGACGGGTAGGGCTCAGGTAGAGAGGAGAAAGAGAGAGAAAGAATCTGAGATGGAGGTGGGTGGCACTAGAGGGAGAGGGGCGACGGCAGTCCAAGCCGACGACAGGATAGTAGGGCTCAGGTAGAGAGGAGAGAGAGATTGAGTGAGTGAGTAAACAAGAGGGAAGTTGAAAATTCAGTGCGTAGGCAAATTTAGCCAAATCTATGGCATCGATTTTTGAAACCACTGCTATAAGTCTAGTCCATAGCAGTAGTTAACAATTATTGCAATAGACTTATAGTAGCGGTTGCTGCTAATCGCTGCTATAGATGTAGAATATAAATTTTTAATATTTTTTTTAAATATGATATAATTTTTAAATTTAAAATTCATCTTCATTGTTCATTATCTAAATAATTATTATTAGAGTGCCATCATAAAAGACCGTCTCGATCCAATAACCTTAGCTATGTTGATCAATAAAATTTAATTTCGACGATCATGAATGATCGCATAATAATCTGATAGATAAAAACTATCGATTAATCCAAAAATTTATAAATAATGACCTCGATGATGTTTATAGCATACCATCAAAATTTTATTTCAATCAGATATCATTATCATGGTCAATCTAGCATGAGATGATTTCAGCTATTAATAAAAAGCAAATGATTAAAAGGCAAAATAGCATTTAATTATAAAATAATTTTTTAGATTGATCTTTGCTACTACTTTAATTATTTGTACAATGATGATCATAAAATTCAAATTGTGCCTATGTGAATCATCCATGTTAACCATATCTTACAAAAGCACGAGCATAACTACTTAAGACCCTTAAGAATGAGTATCAGAAGACATATAGTTTTGGATCGTTCATATATGCATGGTTTGAAATTTATGATCACCACTGTACAAATGATCAAAATAGTATAAAAAATCATTTATCTAAAAAAATATCTTACAATTGGATGTCATTTGGCCTTTTGATCATCATTTTTCATTTAATAGCCGAAATCATTCCATGCTAGATTGATCATGATAATAATATCTGATTAAAGTAAAATTTTGATAGTATACTATAAACATTATCGAGATTATCATTATAAATTTTTAAACTAATTTATGATCTTTATCTATCAGATTATCATGCGGTCATTCATGACCATCGAAATCAAATTTTATTGATCGACAAAACTAGGACTATCATATTGAGGGGATCTTTTGTGATAATACTTTGACAATAATTATTTAAAAAATGAGCAGAGAAGATGGGCTTTAAATTTTAAAATTATATCATATTTAAAAAAATATATATAAAAAATTATATTCTACATTAGAGGCAGTGGTTGATAGCAACCGCTACTATAGGTTCTATTACAGCGGTTGATAACCACTTCTATAGATCTATAGTAGCGATTATACATAACCACTACCATAGATCAAACCTACGAAAGCTATTTTTTAAAATCACTACTATAGATCAAACCTATGGTGGTGGTACATAATCGCTTTCACAGATCGAATATATGGTAGTGGTTGATTTTGAAAACCACTGCTATAGGTCAAATCTATTGCAATGGTAAATAACCGCTTTCATGTACAGATCGAACATATGGCAGTGGTTGTAGATCAAATATTTGGTAGCGGTTATTCATAACCGCTACCATCGGTTTGACCTATGGCAGCGGTTTTGAAAAACTGCTGTCATAGGTTTGATCTATGGCAGCAGTTACGTATAGCTGCTGCTATAACCACTACCTGATATATGGCAGCAGTTATGTATAACTGTTGTTCTAGATTCTATGGCAGTGATTTTTAAATTGCTACCATAGTAAGCGCTGCTGTAGCCCTATTCTGTAGTAATATATGAGAAATTTAAGAAGAACGATAGTCTACCAAGATGCTTTTCTTACTATCACTAGTAGCTCTACCTCGCCTTCTATAAGTATCAAGTCATCAGAGAATCCAACTAGTGGCATGCTCACCGACTTGAGTCGATCTCTAGGCAACTTCATTTTTTGGAATATATCGTAGAACAACACATCAATAGATCTTCCATTATCTACTAATTTTTTTTTATATCATAGTTTGCATGCTATTATCATAGATATGACAACAACATCACTATGCAGAGTTTGTACCCTGCTTACATCGGCTTTAGAAAAAGAAATTATATTATTTAAAAAATTGTTTACTTCTCTGATCCACCATTTCTTCAAAATGGATCCTTCAGCTTCTCCTCCATCTCCTACCCCCTATCCACCAGTAAGCCCTAAGACCATGTTAATGATGCCTGCCATGGGAGGTTGCCGTAATTGTCATCTATATTGGCATTCGATCGATGTGATCCTTCTATTGGTTCATTGCCCTTGTTCTTGACATATCTCCCAAGATATCCTTGGCAGATCAGATCTTCTATCTCCTCCTTCAGCTAGTGGCATCCTTCAATATCGTGACCATGATCTCGGTAGAATTGGTGGTACTTCTTTCGATCTCTTTTATGCAGCTAGGACATCATTGGCCTTGGCTGATATAGCTATACCTTACCCTCGATCTCCATCAAGATCTAAAAGCACAAGGCAAGGAGTGGAGTGTAGTTGTTGGAGCAGCGCTGGAGACTCTATGTCCCCTACTACTTCTGTAGGTCAGCATTTCTCCCTTCCTTCTTCATCCTACGATCTTCTTCACGAGCTCTCTTTTTGTTACCGTTCTTCTTCCATTCCTCCTCCCTACGAAGGACCTAACTCTCCTCTGTCTGCGCATATTTTCTAACTCGAGCTAGGAGTTCAAAGTAGTCCATGGATAAGTTCTTATTCAAGGAGAAGATCAGGCATCTATCCCTAAGCCTTCGCTTCATTGCCAACATGACAATGGACTCATTGAAGTAATAGACTTTTAACATGGCGGCATTGAAACGTACCATGTAGTCTCTCAGCAGCTCTCCTTCTCTCTGCAGAATGGAGAAAAGGTAGTTACTAGTATTCATTTGCGGTCTCTAGCTGCCGAAGTACATGATGAATTGCATCCCTAGCTACTCAAAGCTATGGATGGATCCTCTCAAAAGATTGGATAACCACATTCTTTCCATCTTCCTGAGCATTGTTGGGAAGGCAAGATAGAGAAGGGCATCAAATGCCTCCTGAAATATCATAAGGGCTTTACAACCCTCAAGGTGGTCATACAGATCGATTGAGCCATCGTAAGGCTAGACCTGCTACTACAATAAGGAGCTACGACAATATTTACTATGGTAGCAGTTCGAAAATTGCTGCCATAGAGTCTATGACAGTGGTTATCAGTAATCGCTACCTTAGGTCCAACATATAGAAGTGGTTATATATAACTACTGCCATAGGTTATGTATAGCAGTGGTTACGAATAACCATTATCATAGATCTGATCTATGATAGCGATTACTAATAATTGCTGCAATATGATACATATATAGCAGTTGTTATTTAACCACTTCCAGAGTGTCGATTTATAGCAGAGGTTATGAGTGACTGCTGCCACTGGTCTGATCTATGGTAGCGGTTATATATAACCACTACACTAAGTAAAACTTATGGCGGTGATTTACTTAACTAGTGCAATATATCAAACCTCTAGTAGTGGTTATTTATAACCACTGCCATAGATTCTGACTATTATGGCGGTTATCAATAACCACTGCCATAGGTACACCTATGGCAGTGGTTATTCATAATCGCTGCTATATATTTTTTTTCATATTTTTTTCTAAATATATTATAATTCTAAAATTTAATGTCCATCTTCATCATTCATTATCTAAATAATTATCATTAGAGTGTCTTCACAAAAGACCTCGTCAATCCGATCACCCTAACTATGTCAATCAATAAAATTTGATTTCATTGGCCATGAACGACCGCGTGTTGATCTAATAGATAAAGTTCATCAATGAATTTGAAAACTTGCAACAATAATCTTGATGATGTTTGTAGCACACTATCAAAGTTTTATTTCAATCGAATATCATTATCATGGTCAATTTAGATGGAATGATTTTGACCATTAAATAAGAAACGAGTGATCAAAAGGCCAAACAAGATTCAACTATAAGATAATTTTTTAGATCAATGATTTTTGCTATAACTTTAATCATTTTATATGGTGATGATCATAAAGTCCAAACTATTTTTGTATGAACTATTCATATTAAGCAGATCTTATAAAAGTACAAGTATAATTATTTAAGAAGTTTAAGAACGAGTATCGAGCGACGTATAGTTTTGGATCATTCATTGATGTGCATTTAAATTTTATGATCATCATCATAAAAATGATTAAAGTAGTAGTCAAAATTATTTATCTAAAAAATTATCTTATAATTAGATATCATTTGGTCTTTTGATCACTTATCTTTTATTTAACGATCGAAATTATCACATACAAAATAACCATGATAACGATATCCGATTAAAGTGAAACTTTGATAGTACGTCATCGAGATCATCATTATAGATTTTTGGATCCATCAATACACTCCATTTATCAGATCATCATGCCATCATTCGTGGTCATTGAAATTAAATTTTACTAATCGATGAAGCTAGGACTATCGAATCAAGGTAGTCTTTCGCGACAATACTCTAATGATAATTATTTAGATAACAAATAGTAAAGATGGATTTTAAATTTTAAAATTATACTATATTCAAAAAAATTTATATTAAACTATGACAGTAATTTTGGAACCGCTGTAATAAACCTATTGCAGCAGTTTTCAGTAACTGCTGCTATAGGCCTATGGCAATGGTTCGAAATCTGTTGCCATAGATTAGGTCATTTTCACCGCATGCCCGGCCTACCTTATTTTGGTTTTCCTCTTTCAAACTCTATCTCTCTCTCCCTCCTCTCCACCATCGATAAACTCCTCCTCCCTCTCTTCCTCTCTCTCTTCCTCCTCTACCATCGATCGGTTGCCACTGACGCGCCCATCCCCAACGGCCCTTGATCGGCCCCACCTTCTCTTTCTTCTTCGATCGACGTCGCCGCCGCCTCATCCCCCACCTCCTCCTTCCCCAACCAGCCCTGCCTCCTCCTTTTCTAATCGGCCCTACCACTGACCTTGCCTCTCTCTTCACCGACTAGCCCCGCCTCCGATCCTACCTTCTCCTTCTTTTTCGACCGGCCCTGCCTCCTCCTTTCTCGATTGATCCTGCCACCTCCCTTGCCTTCTTCTTCTTTCTTTGTTGGCCCCACCATCAGCCCCACCTCCCTCTTCCCCGACCAACCTCACCTCCAGCCTTGCCTCCTCCATCTTCCTTGGTTGGTCCCGCTACCTCCTTCTTCCCCAACTGGTCCTGCTTCCTCTCTCTCTCTTTCTCTCCACCCTTCCTTCGACCCGACCCACTGCTGCCCCCTCAGCCTCCCATCTCTCTCTCTCTCTTTTTGTCTCTCTATCTCTTTCCTCTTTCTCTCTATCTATCACTCTCTCTTCTCTCTTTCCTCTTTCTCTCTATTTCTCTTCTCTCTGTCTCTCTCTGTATCTCACTGTCTCTATCCGTCTCTTTTCTAGGCTATCTCTAGCATCGCCCCTCCCTCTAGCACCATCGTCGTCGGCAACCCTTAGAGCTTTGTGCAACCGCCCCTCCCCACAACCATAGGTATAATTTTTTTATTTTATTTCATAGTAATATTTGTTAACTATCATTTATAATATTTATAATAATTTTATAATAATATTTAAAAAGAATCTCTATCAATAGGTTCTGAACCATGTCGGTTGGTTCTGGACCATGTCGACGGGTTCTGAGCCATACCGTGCCATCGACCTTGGGCCATACCGTGTGGGTGGCCATGGGTGGCCTTGGGCCATGTCAACTGGTAAGAGAATCCCTGTCGATGCATTCTAGATCGTGCCGATGGTTGTGGGCTCTGCCAGCCAATAAAAGAACCCCATCGATTGGTTCTGGGCCATGTCGATAGGTTTTGGACCATGTTGGTGGCCTTGGACCGTGCCATGCCATGTCGGCAGTCTTGGGCCGTGCTGTACCGATAGGTAATAGAACCTCCATCGATGGATTAATTCTGGGTTGTGCCATGGACTGTATCAGTCGGTAAGTTGAAAACATCCATCGATGGATTCTAGACCGTATCTATATATGAGTTCTGGGCCATGCTGACGACCTTAGACCGTACCGTGCAGGTCGGTAAGAGAACCCCCACTAGCGGGTTCTAGGCTGTGCCAGCGAATTCTTGATCGTCGGGTTCTAGATTATAGCTTGGTAGCTAGATATTGAGATGTAGCGATGGCGGCCACCGGGGAGGCAACAATTACTATTGGGAGCTACCGTCCGAAGCTCCATCCATCATCCTCCGACCATGAGTAGAACTCCCATAGAGATGCATTTGAGTGATGGTTCATGGGCTACAGAAGTAAAGTTTAAGCTTTATTAATGTTCTCATTCAGACACCTCTAACTCTATTAATGTTCTAGTATAAATGTTAAAGTTTATTTATGGGTGTTATTCATGTTGTAGAATTTATTGCATAAAATTTTTTGGATTACTATTTATATCTTGTTACTTTTGTTTATTGCATTGAATAATGATAGACTTGTCAATTGATTAGTGTACATAATCTCCGACATCCATATATTTATATATTTTTGTATGGATGGAATAATTATGTACTATGATGAATTGATTATTCAATTTGAATGGTTTGAAAATTATAAATAATTATATAGATAATTACAGCAATCAAATGGTATGCTGAGAGTTTCGAAAGAAATTTTCATCAATATTTTTCTTTTGTTCTTTCTACATGAGAGAACTAAGAAAAAATACTGTCAAAATTTTTTTTGATTACTGTTGCGTATCATTTGATTGCTGTAATGAACCTGTAGAATTAATATAATTTCTAAATAGAATAGAACCTATCTTTACCTATTAGTTGATGATAGGATGCATTTATTGCATATCTAAAAATGATATTTAATATAAGTTCCATATAGGATATTTATTTTGGTCCCTATTTATAATATATTTTTTGTTTATAATGCATATTTATTTATAATGTATTGGCATATAATGTAAGTTTCATACATGATTTAATTACAGTATCACTATTTTTATAATGGATAAGGGATGGATGAAATTTAGTAGGCTCTCGCCAAAATATGAGGCTAGAATTCAAATATTTCTTAATTTTACTATAGAAAAATTCAGAGACCATGGACTTATCCAATATTCTTGTAAGAAATATATGGATGGGCCGTGGCTACCTCATTAAGATGTAAATGATCATCTCACTCTTTATGACTTTAAACTTGATTATGAAATTTGTTAGTATTAATATGATGAGGATGGGCCGCAAAGAGGTGATCAATATAATAAAAGAGTCGAATAAATAATTCATGATATTTTTTTATTTATTGCCTATAATAATGGTGCATCTATGTCCATGCTTGATCCTGTGCTTGATGGAATGACAAATAATTAGGATGTGGAGAAAGTCCGTAAGTTAATAGAGAATGCTAATATTCTATTATATTCTGAGTGTGAAAAGATGGCTAAGCTTAAGTTTTTAATCTGACTATATCATGCAAAATATTCTAATAGATTCAGTAATAATAAAGTGAACTGTATACTAGAGCTTTTGGGATACATTCTTTCGAATAATCCATAAATTTTGAAGAATAATTATAAGAGATCGAAGATTATTGAACAGCTGGACTTTACTTATATCAAGATATCTATATGTCCCAATGATTGCATGCTCTATTAGGATGGGGGAAATGAGTGCACGAGATGTGGTGTATCAAGATAGAAATAAAATAAAGAAGGCACATCAACCCATTTAAAGTTGATGTAGTATTTTTTTTTAATTTTGATACTATAAAAGTTATTTATGTTAGCAACGATATCAAAGAACATGAGATGGCATAAAAAGGATTGAACAAAAGATGATACATTGAGGCATCCAGCCGATGGAGAGTCATGACAGAAGTTTAATAAAATACATCCCAATTTCACACAAGAGATATGCAATGTGAAGTTGGGCTTGTCATATGATGGTTTCAATCCATTTAAGCATATGAATACTGTCCATAGTATATAGCTAGTGTTTATTCGTATTTACAATCTTCCATCATAAATGTGTATAAAAAAATCCTTTACATTCATAACAGCACTCATCCCTGGACTAATGGAGATAGGTTATAACATTGATGTCTATTTGTAGTCTCTTATTGTTGGGTTGAAATAATTATGGAGTATTCAAATTGTTCCAATTTTTTATGCTTTGATAAATGAGTCATTCTCCATGAGCGCAGTGCTTCTATGGATAATAAATGACTTTCTAGCTTATGCCCTAATGTCGAGTTGGAGCACGAAAGATAAGCTAGCATGTTCAATTTATGAAAAAAATATCCAATCTAAAATATTGACATATCGAAGAAGTTTTAGCTTTATGGGGCATTGACATTTGCTCCATCAAAACCATCCATATAGAAAGAATGCATGCTCTTTCCATGGCATTATTGAAGAAAGTGAGGTGCCTAGTCGAATGTCTAGAAGTGAGGTATTGAAAGAGTTGAATGGTCTCAATGTTGAATTTAGAAAAGATGATCCGATTGATAGTAAGAAGAGGAAGCGTCGATCAAAGGTAGATGACACATAATTTAATTGGAGGAAAAAAAGCATCTTCTTTGACTTGCCTTATCGGAAGAAATTTATTGCGCCACTGCTTAAATATAATGCATATTGAAAAGAACTTGTGCAAATTCTTATTGACAACAATCTTGAACATGAAGGATAAGATCAAGAATGACTTGAGTTTTCAATTTGATTTGAAAGAATTGAGTATTAAAAGACCACTCCACCCGAAGTCGGTAGGGGGAGAATAATGGAGGCTCCCTCATGCATGTTATGTTATGAATGCCTATGAATGGTCTATATTTCTTCGTGTGTTGGGGAATGTAAAGGTCTCAGATATGTACTCAAGCAACGTATCAAAGCATGTAAATAGTAAGGATGTCAAACTTGAAGGATTGAAGATTCATGATTATCATGTGTTGATATAGGAGTTGGTCCCAATAGCTATTCGCCACGTATTGCCAAAAGATATCCGAATGATTGTTCTTCATCTTTGCAACTTCTATAGAGATATTTGTATAAAGGAGTTGCTTAAGAAAGATATGAAGAAAATGAAGGCAAGGATAGTGACTATATTATATGATCTAAAGAAGATATTTTTATCATTATTTTTCATAATTATGATGCATCTCATCGTGCACCTTGTAGAAAAAATTATACTTAAAGGCCCAGTGTTCTACCGATGGATGTTCCCTACCAAAAGAAATATTCAAATGCTGAAATATTCTATAAGAAATATGAATCATCCGAAGAGATCCATAGCAAAAGATTATTTGGATCAAAAGTGTATGAATTTTTATACCATGTACTTAAACAAACTCAAGACACATCGTAACCGACCAAAGAGGAATCGGGATGATTAGTATGAGCTAATTGAGTCTACATTTAAGTTCATTCCATAGCCAGGTAGACTTTCTACTTTATATCATCTCACTAATTTGAGCATTGAGGAAAGGAATAAGATGCATCGCTATGTGCTCTTCAACTGTGATGTCATTGAGTCGTATATAAGGTGAATCACTCAGCATTATTTATTTTATAATACTTAGAAGAAAATGCCATATTATACCTAAATTTATTCTTTGTGCATACAGTAAATATAAGAATATCATAAGAGTAAAATATGATGCTCTAAGTATGCGGGAGAAAGAAAAAATATACGGTAAAAAAAATTTTGAATGATTCAAAGATCATATAAGCAAGTATATATTCTTGTCTTATGCACCTTATTTAAATATGTTTACTGATTAGGTGTCATCTCACTAGATTATTACTCAGTGATGTGAGTCTTAAAGTACGTGCTCTTTCAATGGGATCTAATCATACTATATGTGAATACAAATAGCTCGTCATTAATGGCTATAGATTCAATATTTATAGTTGATCCATAAATATGGTAATACAAAATAGTGGTATGATGTTAAGCCCTACCACTATGTATTATGCTAGCTCGAGGGATTCACAATCACGTACAGAGGATCTAAACTATTATGAGATGGTAAAGAAGATAGTCATCTTGGACTACTATTCTAAAGGAAGGATTGCATTGATAAAATGTAATTGGTTTGACACCTTATCTTAGTTAGGGATGAAAACTGATGAGTATAGTTTTACTCTCATCAACATGCAATGCCATCTTCATACTGAAGAATCATATATACTTACCTTCCAAGCTAGTCGTTTTCTACGTTAGTGATCCCTTGGAGCCTCAATAGATGTTTGTTGTGAGGATGGTGCCTAAACATATCTTTGATGATACCGAGATTGATGATGATATTGACTATGATAAAACTTACCTAATACTGTTAAGATCTCAGAAATATTTATTAGGAGCGATGGTGATGTCCATATTATAGATGCCATTAAGTGATGAGTTCAATATTTTGGTATAAATATTAAAGTCTATTTATTGATGCTCTACTAATTTTATTATTTAATATATTATATTGATTAATGTTCATTAATATTGTAGGTCATGATAGCACCGAAATGCCATCTAACTTTCACTCCCATCCCTCGATGGGCTACATGAAGCTCCGCATCTAAGTCGCAGCTGGAGCATGCTCCATCTACCTCCGCATCAGCTTCAACTTTGGCTATCCAGGTACTACTAGCATTCACTCTTTCACTAGCATCTGAGCCTCCACTATCAACCACATCTTCAGCATATGCTCCACCCATCGATGAGTCTCTACTGGCATCCACGTCGCACAATTCCAGCATGATCCCATGGCCAATGAGAGTAGATTTCAATGTATTATGTTAGTTATTTATTTACTTATTTATTTATTTATATAGTTATTATACATTCTTATATATTTGTATAATATATTTTTATTATAGATGCATCATCCAGTAGGTTATTTCATGGTCCCACATACATGCTACATGTGTAGTACTGTCAGCATCAGATCATGGTGGAGTATATTCAAGAGGAGAGGCCAGTCGGGACGACCGTATAGGAGATGCATTCTTTTTTGAAGTACTTATGAGGCATTCAGATATTATTCCTATTATGCCCATAAACTAGCGGGTGATGGATACTGGCATCAAGAAGTGGGTGTGGAAGAAAATTTGGGTAAGTATATCTTAGTTATATATGTGCATGTGATACATTTATACGATGCTCGATTAGAATAATTTCGTAATTGACTTCTGATAATTTTTTAAGAGAAGATATGACTTTTCATATCATGAACAGGCTCGAGATGTCCGTCTGTAGAAAATTAAAGAGTTATACCAAAACTATAAAATCAAACTCCATAGAGGATGGCTAGAGCACTTACGGAACATTAGAGGAGCTTGTTCCTTGGATTCAAGACTATCCCCTGAATCAATGGGAAGAAATAGTGAGGCATTGAAGGAGTCAGGAGTTTCTAGTTTAATTTCTAACTTTTAAATTTTTTAATATATTAATAATTATATTTAAATATTTTTTAAATATTTATTATTTAAATATTTATAATTTAAATACTTTTTAGGCTATCTTCCATCAAAATTGAGGAAATCGGGCAGCTCAAAAGTACACGAACACTCTCGATCAGGAGTCTATGGCCAATCATGTGCATAGAGTAGTGATGAATTCTAAATTTTAGTTTATAAATTAAATTAATATTTTTTTAATATATTTTTAATAAGCTGATTGATTGTTATAGCTCACAAAAGAGGGGGTGAAGCCCATCCATAGCGCCATCTTTCGATTTAGCGGTACGAATAAGAAGGGCAGGCCAATAAACACCATGATCAGGAGAATTTTTATAAGCAATAAATAGATTAGCATGATTAGTATTATAGCATTTCTTATGATATTTTATTTAAATTTATAATTATAGAAGTAATTAGACGCGTTAGCGAGTGAGGGCCTGGATATCTCTAGCCCCCATAACCATCTGTCTCAGATCTTAGGACCTGAGCACTCTGCAAGTGAGCATCTCTTCACATGCTTTTAAGATCATCAATCGAGAGTAGCTTGATTTACGATGGATTTATTTATGATGAAAAAAATTTTGTTGCAATAAGCTTATTCATGATGAAAAAAAAATTCATCATAAAAAATTATTATTTATGATGAAAATTTTTTTTATCATAACTAATCTATAATTTAAGATGAAAAAAAATCCATCACTAATAAACTATCACTAATAAATAATTTTTAAAAAATAAAAAGATAGAATATTAATGATGGAAACTTTTCATTGTAAATAATAGATCATTAGCGATGGAAAAAAATTTCTATTGCAAATGATCAATTATTTATGACGAAAAGTTTTCATCACTAATAAACTACTATTAATAAATAATTTTTAAAAAATAAAAGATGGATTACTAGTAATGGAATATTTTCATCGCACATAATTGATTATTAACAATGGAAAATGAGTTTCCATTACTAATAATCTATTATTTATGATGAAAAATTACCATCGCTAATAAACTATCATTAATAAATAATTTTTAAAAAATAAAAAAAATAAAATATTAGCAACGAAAACTTTTCATCATAAATTATAGATCATTACTGACAAAAAAAATTTCATTATAAATGATCGATTATTTATGTTGGAAAGTTTCCATCATTAATAAGCTACCATTAATAAATAATTTTTAAAAAATAAAAAGATGAATTATTAGCAATAAAATATTTTTTTGCAAATAATAGATTATTAGTGATGAAAATTTATTTTTATCGCTAATAATCTATTATTTATGATGGAAAGTTTTCATCGCTAATAAGCTATCTTTAATAAATAATTTTAAAAAAATAAAAAGATGAATTATTAGTAATAAAATATTTTTTTGTAAATAATAGATTATTAGTGATGAAAATTTATTTTTATCGCTAATAATCTATTATTTATGATGGAAAGTTTTCTTCGCTAATAAGCTATCTTTAATAAATAATTTTTAAAAAATAAAAAAATAAAATATTAACGATCAAAACTTTTTATCGTAAATAATAGATCATTAGCGATGAAAAAAATATTTCCATCGCAAATGATCGACTATTTACGATGGAAAGTTTTTTTGTGATGAAAAGTTTCCACCCTCAATAAACTACCATTAATAAATAATTTCTAAAAAATAAAAAGATCGATTATTAACGATGGTGTTGGTGCAAAATTTGGTTAACGTCGGATCGAACTGAAGTTGAAAAAAATGAGGTCACCATCGGAGATCTGCAAAATAAAGTTTCATCCGGAGTCGGAGTTGGTGGCTCCAATAGGATCCTCCAATGGTCAAGTTAGCTCTGGCCAATAGAAATGGAGTGCTAGGTATGGAGTTTGGTAGAATTTTGAGAAGAAGAAGAAAGCTTCGAAAAAATATATCTGGAGGATCTTTTTTTATAGGTGGAGCTTGTTGTAACTGCCTTGATTAATGACTGTCGTAACCATCCTAATAAATGTCGATCATGATTGACTTGATAAATGTCGACGTGTTGTCTTGATAAATGACAATCATAATTATCGTGATAATTATAACCGTTTAATAGTGGGATTGCCTGTAGGAATCTGTCTGAGGGAGCAGTCTATAAAAAGTTCGGCTTTCGCAGAAGCTCAGCTGCTGGAGGAGTTTAGAAGGAATTCGGCTTCCGTAGAAGCTCGATTGCTAGAGGAGTCCGAAAGAAGTTCGGCTTTCATAGAAGCTCGACCGTTGGAGGAGTTCGAAAGAAGTTCAGCTCCCATAGAAGTTTGGCTGCTGGAAGAGTCCGGAAGAAGTTTGACTTCCATAGAAGCCCGACTACTTGAGGAGTCTAAAAGAAGTTCAACTTTCATAGAAGCTCGGCTACTGAAGAAGTTTGAAAGAAGTTTGGCTGATGAAAAGTTTGGCCAGTTGAAGAGGTTCGGCTAGGGCTCGATCGCTGAAAAGTTTGGCTATGTTTGTCCGCTGAGTAGTTCAGCCACTGAATAAATCCGACTACTAAGGAGAGAATTTTTTATTGAAGCTCTTCCATGATTATCAGTTGCATTAGGCTAAGCTTCAGACTCGACTTCGGCGGGAGTGAGATTTATCTCCAACAATAATCCCTCCACTCCCAAGTTCGAGACTCGAAGAAAGAGAGTATAAAAAGACGACAGTCGAAGTTCTCTTCAAGGCTCTGCACCTTATCTCCAACCGAGGTTTAAAGTGTAGTTGAAGCTCGGTGGAGATCTTGTCTTCTGTTGTTGTCGAGCACAATAGAACCATCTTCGGAGCCTTCATCCCATCTAAAATGATCGAGGCCTTTGACTTTGCTCACGTTAGGATGAGGTTCTCTTCCTATTCCTAACGGGTATCTCCTGCAGCTGAGGTTGATACAGGCACTCGAGAGAGATCTTGTCTCCTGCAACCGAGATTAGCCCAGACCCTCGGAAGAGATCTTATCTCCTGTGGTCAAGGTTGTTGCGGGTGTTGAGGCTTGGTCTTCAACTTTGCTCACGTTAGGATGAGGTTCTCCTTTTATTCCTAACGGACTATGGGGGCCTTCGACTTTCCTCACGTTAGGATAAGGTTCTCTTCCTATTCCTAATGGGCTATGGGGGCACATAAGGATCATTATCAGGATCTCTCCCCCATTTCATCCTAAATGAACGAGGCCTTCGACTTTGCTCATGTTAGGATGAGGTTCTCCTCCTGTTCCTAACGGGCTGTGGGGGCACATAAGAACCGTTGTCAAAGCCTCTCCCCTCATCTCATCTTAAATAAACGAAGCCTTCGACTTTGCTCACATTAGGATGAGGTTCTTCTCCTATTCCTAACAGGCTGTGGGGGCACATAAGGACCGTTGTCTGGGTCTCTCCCCCCATCTCGTCTAAGATGAACGAGTCCTTCGAAGCTCGGGAAAGATCTTATCTCTAGTCGAGGTTGAAGCTCGTGCACTCGAGAGAGATCTTATCTCTAGCCGAGGTTGAAGCTCGAGTGCTCGGGAGAGATCTTATCTCTGGCCAAGGTTGGCTCGGTCGTTCGGAAGAGATCTTATCTCTAGTCGAAGTTGACTCAATCGCTCGGAAGAGATCTTATCTCTAGCCGAGGTTGGCACGGTTGCTCAGAAGAGATCTTATCTCTAGCCGAGGTTGACTAGATCGCTCGAGAGAGATCTTATCTCTAGCCGAGATTGACTCGATCACTCGAAAGAAATCTAATCTCTAGCTGAGGTTGAAGCTCAGGCGCTTGGGAGAGATCTTATCTCTAGCTAAGGTTGGCATGATCGCTCGGGAGAGATCTTATCTCTAGCTGAGGTTGAAGGACTTTGATCGGCTCATGTTAGGATGAGGTTCTCTTCTTGTTCCTAACACGGTCATTATTGACTGCTTCTTTCCTATCATCACATAGTTTTTGTATAGTTTTTATATAGTTTTTTCTATCATCACATAATTTGGAGTGAGCTCCTCTTGGCTTTGACACTGGAGATGATGGATTGCCGAAATACCAAGCTCCTCCCAAACATGGCATCGATGATTTGGGAGGCGATCGATCTTTCTATTATTCCTCCATCATTGATGGTTCTGACTATGGCAGCACCCTTGGTTGATCTTCTCCTACTTCAGACCGGCGTTCGAAGAATCGATCCAGCTGGCCTCTCCTAACGAGCTCCTCGATTTTGTCTTGGAGCTGAACATATTCTTCAGTATCATGGCCATGGTCACGATGATAGAGACAGTACTTGCTTCATTCGCACTTGTTTGGGGGAGATCGTAATTCTTTTAGTCTTGGCAGCTGGTTCCTAATTTTCATCAGAACTTGAGCCTTAGAAGCACTGAGGGGGGCATAGTTGTGGAACCTTTCGGGAGGAGGACTTCTTCGCGCCCTTTTATCGGGACTTTCTTGATGACGAACTCGAGGAGTTCGGGCTTGCTTGCACCCAGGGGGAGTCCATGAGCGCAGCCAAACTTCACTCAACCCTCCATCGATGGTGGGTTTATTAGACTCATCCACCCACCTCTCTCTTGCGACTTCTTCATTCTTCAATTTGAAGGATTCTTCTGTATGGACATATCTCTCGGCTCGGGCTAGCAAATCGGCAAAATCCCTGGGGTAATTCTTTTCTAAAAAAAATAGCAAATCATTCTTCTGAAGGCTGTCCTTGAGCACGGCCATTGCAATAGACTAGTTCAAATTCCGAACCTCTAATGCCGTAGCAATAAATCGGATGACATAAGTCTGGATAGATTCCTCCTCCTTCTGTTTGATATTCATCGGAGAATCTAAACTTCGATGCGGACGTCGGCTGCTGATGAAGTAAGCTACGAACTGATGGCTCATCTGATCAAAAGAGAAGATCATATCCGGCTTCAATGCTGAGTACTAGTTTCTTGCTGCTCCCTTCAAGGTAGATGGAAAAGTCCAACATAATATGGCGTCTGGTGCGCCACGAAGCAGCATCATGGTTTGGAAGGCCTCTAGATGATCAACTGGATCAGAGATTCCATCGTAGCTTTCAAGTTGAGGGAGCTTGAAGTTTGGTGGAACGGGCTCTTGCATAATTCAGAAAGAGAAAGGAGGATCGGTGCGGACGTCATCGTAGTGAGCTAGTGCACGTGGCTGAGCTCCTCAATCCACTGATCCATCTTCCGTAGTTTGTGATTGAGGACGTCTCGATCGTAGACTTTGGAGGGCTTTCGACTGTGGATGGAAAAGGTCTCCTCCGGAGGAGAAGTATGATCCAAACTTAGATCCTCTGCTCTCTATTTTTTCTTCCTAACGGCGATGGGCATGCCCTCCATTGGTGGTGGATTTCTTGGTGGAGTCGTCGTCAGGGGCTGCCGCATGGCCTATACCATCTCGGTAAGGCCCTGAATCCACTGCATCAATAGGTTAAACTATTTCAGATCCACTATGGCTGTAGGTGGAGCTTGAGTTACCAAAGTTAGAGTGGGAACTGATGTATCTGGATGGGATCTGGCTGCAGAAGTCATTGATCGTCGGGTCAAAGCTTTTCTGGAAGGCATTTTTTTCTACGAAGAACTCTAGATTGCTGCTGAGCACTCCTTTAAGATCAAGAGAACCTCAAGAACAAAAGACCCTTCTTCTAGTGCCAAATCTGTTGGTGCAGAATTTGGTTGACGTCAGATCGAGCTGGAGTCGAGGAAAATGAGGTCGCCATCGGTGATCTACAAAATAAAGTTTCATCCGGAGTCAGTGTTGGTGGCTCCGGTAGGATCCTCCAACGGTCAAGTTAGCTCTGGCCAATAAAAATGGAGTACTCAGTGTGGAGTTCGGCAGAGTTTTAGGAAGGAGAAGAAAGCTTCAAAAAAATATATCTGAAGGATCTCTTTTTATAGGTAGAGCTTATTGTAACTATCTTGATTAATGACTATCGTAACCATCCTGATAGATACCGATCATGATTGACTTGATAAATGTCGATCGTATTGTCTTGATAAATGACAATCATAATTATCATGATAATTATAATCGTTCAGTAGTGGAATCGTCTGTAGGAATCCATCTGAGAAAACAGTCTGTAAGAAGTTTGGCTTCCACAGAAGCTCAGCTGTTGGAGGAGTTCGGAAGGAGTTCGACTTCCGTAGAAGCTCAGTTGCTAGAGGAGTCCGAAAGAAGTTCGGCTTTCGTAGAAGCTCGATTGCTGGTGGAGTCTAGAAGGAGTTCAACTTCCATAGAAGCTCGACCGTTGGAGGAGTCCGGAAGGAGTTCGGCTTCCGTAGAAGTCTGGCTGCGGGAGGAGTAGAAGTCCGACTGTTGGAGGAGTTTGGAAGGAGTTTGGCTTCCATAGAAGCTCGACTGCTAGAGAAGTCTGAAAGGAGTTTGGCTTCCATAGAAGCTCGGCTATCGGAGAAGTTCAGAAGAAGTTCGACTGATGAAAAGTTCGACCGATTGAAGAGGTTCGACTAGGGCTCGACCGCTGAGAAGTTCGATTAGATTTGTCTACTGAGTAGTTCGGCCACCGAATAAATCCGACTGCTAGGAAGAGAATTTTTGATTGAAGCTCTTCTATGATTACCAATTGCATTAGGCTAAGCTTCAGACTCGACTTCGATGGAAGCAGAATTTATCCCCAATAGATAGAATATTTTTATCATAAATAATAGATTATTAGCAATAAAAAAATAAATTTTTATCATAAATAATCGAATGGAAAGTTTTCATCGCTAATACTCCATCGTAAATAGGTCGAGCAAAGTTTTAAATTAAAAAAAATATGGACTACTTTAAAAATAAAAAAAAAGACAAAAATATGCTATGCATGGTCGATGCGATAGGGTTGAGGGGTCCAAGCGCATCCACTGTTAGCTCGCCCGCAAGCAAAAGAAGCATATTTTTTATAATTTTTAAAAAATTAGTATTCTTTTAAAAAAATATATTTTTTTTCTGTATATTATATAATTTTAAAATTTAAAATCTATCTTCACCATTCATTATTTAAGTAGTTAGGGTGCAAGCACTATCATAAAATATTATCTCGATCTGGTAGCTGTAGCTATATAGATCGATAAAATTTGATTTTGACAGTCACGAACGACCATATGATGATCTGATAGATAAAAATCACTGTACAATGATGATCTCTATAATATTTATAGTATACTATCAATATTTTACTTCAATCGAATATAATTATGATAGTCAATTTAGTATGGGATGGTTTGAATCATTAAATAAAAAATGAGTGATCAAAAGGCCAAACGATATCTAATTTTAAGATAATTTTTTGATAAATGATCTTTGCTACTATTTTAATCATCTGTACGGTGATGATTGTAAAATCGAAACTCCATGTATATACATCATCTACGTTAAGTATATTTTACAAAAGCATAAGTATAATTGCTTAAGAACTTTTAAGAATGTGCATTAGGAGACGTGTAGTTTTAAATGGTTTATATATACTTGGTTTGTTTTTTATGATTGCCGTCATAAAAATGATAAAACTATTAGTAAAAATTATTTATCTAAAAAAATAATCTAATAAATATACATAAATTAATATTTTAATCATTTATTTTTTATTTAATGGATCAAATCATCCCATGTTAAATTGACTATGATAATTATATCCCATTAAAGTAAAATTTTGTTAGTGCGCTACAAATATCACAGAGATGATCGATGTAAATTTTCAAACTGATCGATGATTTCTATCTATCAGATCATCATGCGGTCATTCATGATCGTCGAAATTAATTTTTTTCGATTTACATAGCTAGCGCTACCTGATCAAGATGATATTTTATGATGATGCTAGCACAATAATTACTTAAATAATAAACAATGAAGATGAACTTTAAAATTTAAAATCATGTAATATTTAAAAAAATAAAAATTTTAATTTTAAAAGAATACTAATTTTAAAATTTAAAAAAATATTAATTTACTTACAGACTAGCTAATAGTGGATACGCTCACACCCCTCAATCCTGTCGCATTGACCATGCATGATGCATTTTTGCCTTTTCTTAGTTTTTAAAATAGTTTATATTCTTTTAAAATTTAAAATTTTGGTCAAAGTATTTGCGACAAAATTTTTTTATCATAAAAAATTTAATTATTTATGATGAAAAATATTTTTATTATAAATTATTAATTTTTTATGATAGAAAATATTTTATGTTGCAAATAATTAGTATTTGCAAGTGAAATATTACGTCGCAAATACTCATAAACTCATAATTTTTTTTATGATTTATTCTTGGCAGATTAATAGCGACAAAATTTTTTACAACAAAAAAATCATTGTAAATAATTAATTATTAGCGATGAAAATTTGTTTCCATCGTAAATAACTTTTTTTATTATTTGTTTGAGAGGAAAACTTTTTTTAGTAAAATATTTGGTGGGAATTATTAGCGATGAAATTATTTATGATGAAATTTTTCATCGTAAATAACTAATATTAGCGATGAAAATATTTGTTCCGTCAGCAATAAGACTTTTAGCGACAAATTATATCGCAAATAGTTTCATCGTTAAAACTCTTTAAATATCTGCTCCCCACTCCCGTAAAACCCACTCTCTCTCGATCCGAAACCCTCTCCTCTCCTCTCTCTCCCCCTCATCCTCTCTCTCCCCCTCCTCCTGGACTTCCACCGATTGGCAACTATATTTTTCACTATCGCTCCCATTACCGCTGCCATTATTGCCGCCGTTTGTACGTGGTGTGGTGCTCCCAAGCCTTGGAAGGCCACGGACGGAGTCAGAGTGAGGGATCCAGGAAGGCTAGGATAGGTGTGCTCCTAGAGCTAGAATAGGAGTTGTCCTAAGATGGAGGCAGCATGTAGCTCTCCACGGGCTTGAGGTTCGGATATTGAGGGCCTCAAGGGGCTTGGTTGGTGCTTCGGAGATCTAAAATTTAAAGTAGAGCAAGAAATAAAAGTCGAAGAATCAAGACTATAGAAAGAAGATTTTTTGCAGGTTAGCAAGCTCAGTCCAAAATTGGATCGGCTAAGTCTCAGAGCACAAATAAAATAGAGAGCTGAGCATTCAGGACTATAGGCACGACACAGAACTGGGCTGGCTTAGTTTCAAACTAAGCCGACCCAGTGGAACTTAGCCGACTCAATGCTGAGACTGAGACTGAGCCGACTCAGTGTGCGGGCAGAGTTACGTAATGGTCTATTTTGGGCTAGGGTCTAAGTTGATCCTAGAGGTCTTAAGGCCTGATTTGAGAGATTTTAAGGGGGCTAATTCATATATGGATTGGAATTAGATCCAGGAGATGAGAGCATGTGAGACTTGGGCTTTGTGAGTGCTTTCATATATTGGGTTAGCCTAATGAAATTTTTGAGCTGGGGTTTATTAGAGTTCATGTGAGAACTCTAGGATATATAAACCAGGACATTGTAACTTTTATAATGGAGAAGTGAATACAATTGAGCTTTTCTCCCTAACTTTCTTCTCTCTTCTCTTTGGTTCCAACACCAAAACCCTAGCTTCTCTCATCTTTCTTAGATCTTCTTCAGTTTGCTAGATTAACACCCAGGTTTATGCAAGAGATCGGATCTACGGCTGTGGCTTCGAGTAGCCATAGGATCAATAATTGGTATCAGAGTGAGTTGATGCCAATTGGTGGGTCAATAATTGGTATCAGAGCCTGATTGAGCATGAAGGAGAAAGAAAATCAATTTTCAGCAGAGATCAGCAGTGAGATTTAGATCTAAATGCTTTCTCCAGGATTCGTGAGGAAGGAAGAGATCACAGGGCTGCTGTCCATCATCTCTAGTCAAGGTATTTCTCAGTTCTATCTATTTATTGTTATTTGATTCGAATTGATCATGAAAAATAGCAGATTGAAGGTAGGATTAGAGAAGTTTGATGGAAAAGAAAGTTTCATGTTGTGGATGGTAAGGATGGAGGATCTGCTGGTTTAGATGAGGTTGGATTCGGTCTTGAAAGATAGGCCAGAGGAGATCACAGATAAGGAGTGGGTGTCCTTAGAGAAAAGGGCATGTGCCACGATTAGGATTTATTTGATGGATGAGGTTTTGTATGATGTGTTGGAGGAGAGAACACCCAAGGAATTATGGTCGAGGTTGTAGTAATTGTACATTAGAAAAAAATATGTGCAACAAGTTAATGCTGAAGAAGCAACTATATAGCCTTCGAATGCAGGAGGGCGAAGATATTACGGGACATATTCAGCGGTTCAACCAAATAAGTATGGACTTACTCAATATAGCAATGGATTTAGAAGAGAAGGACAAGAGTCTATTATTGCTGTGTTCGCTATTCGAAAGCTTCGATCTATTTGTGATAATTTTGTTGTATGGTAAGGAGACACTGATGTACGAGGAGATCGTATCAGTGCTCAGGTCCAACAAGCAGCGAAAATAAATGATGAAGAGGGAGGTCTTCCAAGAGAATCTTGTGATTTCAGAGAAGTACAGAAAAGGAAAGAAGAAAGATGAACAGAGGAGCGGCAAGAGATCCAAGAGATGCTTCAAGTGTGGTGAAGTAGGGCACTTTAAGCGAAAGTGTCCACTTTGGAAGAAGTGCAAGAGAGGAGAAAGCTCGAATTCCATCAGTACAGTTGTTAAAAGTGAAGATTCGGATAAAATCTTGATGGTCTCGAAGGAGCCCATAGGGTGCAGTGTATTTGAGATAGTTTTGCATAAGTTTGCGGAGTGCAGAAGGTCCGAAGGGGCAGCGACGATGTTCGAGGTACAGCGGCAGGCCCAGCAATGCAGCATTAGACAGTTGGCCTCGGGGGACTCAAAGATAGAGTCGGCTTCTACGGCATCAGAAGAACTTTAGCTCCAGGTGGAGCATCGGACAGAGGTGGCTTCACGGGTGGAGGAAGCTGTGACACGAATTTAGAGCAGGGGGTGCAGAGGGAGGACCAGTATTCCAGCACCAGTATCAGGACTGTATAGATCCAGGTGGAGAGGATTATGCAGGGAGATAGACATGGCTCTGAGGGAATAGTGTCAAATGGAGTATCAGGATATGCAGTGAGTATCGGTAAAGGAATATTCCATGATCTCCAAGAAAGTTCAGGACAAGTGATGCAGCTGTCAAACAGAAGGATACCTACAACTCTAAAGGTGGTGTAAAAAAATAAGCCAAGGACTTCAGCAGTGGAGGCGGTCATTCCGAAGGCCTCAAAAAGAGCTCAGCAGTTAAAGAAGAATGAAAGTGGCAAGGTAAGCACGAGGGGCTATCAGGACATGTAGGGACAGAAGGATGTTGCCAGGTGTGCCAGGACTTGGGTGCACCGAGGTGGAGATTGTAGGTAGTGTGGTGCTTCGAAGCCTTGGAAGGCCATAGGTGGAGCCAAGGTGAGGACTCCCAGGAGGCTAGGATAGGAGTGGTCCTAGGGCTAGGACAGGAGTTGTCCTAGGGTGGAGGCAGCATGTAGCTCTCCACGGGCTTGAGGTTCGGGTATTGAAGGCCTCAAGGAGCTTGGTTGGTGCTTCGGAGATCTGGAATTCAAGGTGAAGCAAGAAACCAAAGTCGGAGAATCAAGACTGCAGAAAGAAGATTTTTTATAAGTTAGTCAGCTCAGTTCAAAACTGGATCAGCTAATTCTCAAAGTATAGGCAAAATAGAGAGCTGAACGTTTGGAACTATAGGCACGACACAGAACTAGGCTGGCTCAGTTTCAGACTGAGCCAACCTAGTGAAACTTAGCCGACTCAGTACTGAGACTGAGCCAGCTCAGTGCATGGGCAGAGTTATGCGAGGGTCTATTTTGGGCTAGGATCTGGGTTGATCCTAGGGGTCTTAAGGTCTGATTTGAAAGATCTTAAGGAGACTAATTCATGTATAGGTTAGAATTAGATCCAGGGGATGAGAGCATGTTAGACTTGGGCTCGGTGAGTGCTTTCATATATTGGGTTAGCCTAAGGGAGTTTTTGAGCTGGGATTTATTAGGATTCACGTGGGAACTCTAGGATATATAAATCAGGATATTGTAACTTTTACAATGGAGATGTGAATACAATTCAGCTTTTCTCCCTAATTTTCTTCTCTCTTCTCTCTAGTTCCAACACCAAAATCCTAGCTTCTCTCATCTTTCTTAGATCTTCTTCAGTTTGCTGGATTAACACCCAGATTCACGTAAGAGATCGGATCTATGGTTGTGACTCCGAGCAGCCGTAGGAACAATAATTGGTATCAGAGCGAGGTAATGCCAGTTGGTGGGTCAACACCATTGCCGCCACTATTATCGCCATCGTTGTCGATGTCATTGCCACCGCCACTATGCTTTAACCGATCGAAAGTAACTTAATTCGATCACGATCGACCGTGGGTTAGATTTTTTTGTTTTTAATTTGTTGTTTCAATCTAGGGGCCATATGTGTTGCCATGTGGTGGCCGGTGGCAGGTGGCGGGGCGCGGAGGATCGGTGCTGGCTACAGACTATGCATGATGGTTGACAAGCCTGGTGGAGGCCGCCAGTGGTGGGAAGTGGAGGGTCGGCACTGCAGGGGCTGGGGGCCATCGGGGTGGGGCGCCGAGGGGCAGTGGTGATGGGATGGGTGATGTGAGGTGTTGGGGGTGCCTGGGGTGTGGAGGGGCGGCAATGACGAGTCAAGTGGGAGTTCACGGGTGGTGGGCAATGAAGGAAAGCCATAGGGGGTGGGGGCCATGACAGTCAGGTACATGGGCAATGCAGGGGCTGGGGGCCCGGAGGGCCGCGATGGGGGGTGTCGGATGGGGGTGCCTGGGGTGTGGAGGGGCGATAGTGATGGCTCAGGTGGGGAGCCACAAGTGGTGGGCAGCGGTGGGGAGCCGTAGGGTGTAGGGGGGCACGACGGCCAAGTACATGGGCGATGAAGGGGCTGGGGGGCCGTGATGGGTGGGCCGCGGATAGGGATGCATGGGGTGTGGAGGGAAGCCATAAGTGGTGGGCGGCGGAGGAGAGCCGCAGGCAGTGGGGACTTCGACGGGTGGGGGGCTTCGATGGATTTAGTCTTCAATAATTTTTTAAATTTTAATAAATCATAAAAAATAATAATAAGCATAATAATAATAATAATTATGATGATGATGATTATAAAAGTGGTAATAATAATAATAATAATAGTAATAAAAATAGTAATATTAATAATAGTAAAAAAATAGTAATAATAATAATAGGAATAATAATAATAATAGTAATAGTAATAATAGTAAAAATAAAAATAGTAATAGTAATAATAATAGTAGTAGTAATGATAATAATAATAATAATAGTAAAAATAGTAGTAGTAATAATAATAATAATAATAAATAGTAATAGTAGTAGTAGTAATAATAATAATAGTAGTAAAAGCAGTAGTAACAATAATAATCAAAATAATAATAAAAATAGTAATCATAATTGTTGACGTAGGATCTCGTCGTCGTCGGAATCGATTGGAGCGGAGGTGAACAAGCTTGCCGTCGGGATCTGCAAAATAAAGTTCCATCCAGAGCCGATGGGGGGTGGCTCCGGTAGGACCCTCCAATGATCAAGTCAGCGCCAACAGGAATAGAGTGCTCAGTATGGAGTTCGATAGAGTTTTGAGGAAGAGAGAAGGGTTTTCAGAACTTGACGTAAGCAAATCTAGAGGATCCTTTTTATAGAGAGAGCTTGTTGTAACTACCTTGATTAATGATTATCGTAACTGTGCTGATCAATACCGATCGTTATTGACTTGATAAATGCCGATCGTTATTGACTTGATAAATATCGATCATTATTATCGTATAACCGTTTAGTAGCGGGATCGCCTGTAGGAATTCATCATAAGAAGTTCGGCTTTTATGAAAGTTCGGCCATTGAGAAGTTTGACTGCTGGAGGAGTTCGCAAGGAGTCCAACTTCCATAGAAGCCCGTTCGAAGGGTGTCTGGGATGAGTCCGGCTCCCGAAGAAATCTGATCGGAGAGGAAACTTGGAGGGAGTTCAGCTCCCGCAAGCATCTGACTATAACGACGTGAAGAGAGTTCGACTCTTATGGAAGTCTGACTGAAGCTCGATGATTGGAGAGTCAGAAGAAGTTCGACCGCTAAGTGGTTCGATCGATCGAATGGGTTCGAAGAAGCTCGACGGTTGAGGAGTCCGAAGGAGCACAATAGCTAAGTAGTTCAGCCAGCTGAACGCGTTAGAAGAAGCTCGACCGCTGGGGGTTTGGCTGAAGCCCATCTGCTGAAGCTCTTCTGCGGCTACTAGTTGCATTAGGCTGAGCATCGAACTAGACTTCGGTGGAAGCGGGGTTTATCCCCAACACTAGCCCCCCACTTTTGAGTTCGAAAATCGAAAGAAGGGAGTGCAGGAGAGGCGACTATCGAAGTCTTTCTCTGAGCCCCATACTGGTCCAGGTCGAAGCTCGGGGGAGATCTCATCTCAGGACGAGGTTATCTCCGACCTTATCTCTGAACGAAGTGGAAGTTGAAGCTCTCCAATCGAGGTTAGCCCGATCGCTCGGAGGAGATCTTATCTCCTTTGGCCGAGGTTGATGCAAGCACTCGCATTAGGATGAGGTTCTCCTCCTGTTCCTAACTTCAACTTTGCTTCGCATGAGGACGAGGTTCTCCTCCTGTTCCTAACAGGCTATAGGGGCACATTCGGATCGTCGTTCGTCTCCCCCCATCTCGTCCTTTATGAACGAGGCCTTCAACTTTGCTCGTGTTAGGACGAGATCCTTCTTCTGTTCCTAACAGGCTGTGGGGGCACATATGGACCATCGTCCACACCTCTCCCCCATCTCATTCTTTATGAACGAGGCCTTCGACTTTGCTCGCGTTAGGACGAGGTCCTCCTCCTGTTCCTAACGGACTGTGGGGGCACATATGGACCATCGTCCGCATCTCTCCCCCCGTCTCATCCTTTGTGAACGAGGCCTTCGACTTTGCTCGCATTAGAACGAGGTCCTCCTCCTATTTCTAATGGGCTGTGGGGGCACATTCGGACCATCGTCCGTCTCCCTCCGTCTCGTCTAAGGTGAACGAGGTCTTCGATTTTGCTCGCATTAGGACGAGGTCCTCCTCCTATTCCTAATGGGCTATGGGGGCACATGCGGACCGTCGTCCGTGCCTCTTCCTCCGTCTCGTCCTTTGTGAACGAGGCCTTCGATTTTTGGGAAGGTCTTATTTTCTGCGGCCGATGTTAACCCGAAGGAGACCTTATCTCCTGCAGTCGAGGTTTAGAGGTCTTTGACCTGCTCGCGTTAGGACGAGGTTCTCCTCCTATTCCTAATGGACTACTTTTGCTCATTTTTTTCCTGCCATCACGTAATTCTTATGCCAGAAATCAATAATGCAGAGCAAAGGAGTTTTTAAAGGACGTCTACTGATAATACATCCTCAAATTTTCTAAGTTCCACGGTCGGGGAAGCACAATCCCTCCGAGTTTCTTCAGGCGATAAGTTTCGAGTCGGATGACCTCCGTCATCTCATACGGATCTTCCCAGTTTGGGGCGAGCTTCCCTTGACTCTGAGGCTGAGCGACAGCGGCTCGTCGGAGCACTAAGTCCTCCACTCTGAACGTCTTATTTTTAACCCTGGAGTTGTAGTACCGAGCCACCTTCTGTTTGTAAGCTGCCATTCGGACGCGGGCTTCCTCCCTCTTTTCTTCCAAAAGATCGAGGTTGACTCTGAGGTCCTGGGGGTTGTGCCGCTCGTTGAAGCCCACGACTCATGCAGATGGGAGCTTAAGCTCGACTGGGATAACTGCCTCAGTACCGAAGGCCAAGGCGAGGGGTGTTTCTCCGATCGACACCCTTTGAGTAGTTCGGTATGCCCAGAGGACATGGTAGAGTTCGTCCACCCAGGCCCCCTTTGCCCTATCAAGTCTCACTTTGATTCCTTACAGTAGGGTCCGGTTGGTTATGTCAGCTTCTCCATTGGCCTGTGGGTGAGCCACCGATGTGAAGCGGTGGGAGATGTTTAGTCCTTCGCAGAACTCAACGAACCTCGCCCCGGCAAACTATCGCCCATTATCGGTTATGAGGATTCGGGGCAGGCCGAACCGGCAGACTAGTAACTTTCAGATGAATTTTTGCACCTTTGCCTCGGTAATCTTCATGAGTGGTTCGGCTTCGACCCACTTGGTGGAGTAGTCGATTGCGATCAGGAGGAACTTCCACTGCCCAGACGCCGTTGGCAAGGGACCGAGTATATCCATTCTCCACTGTGTAAACGACCAGGATGAGCTAAGCGGAGTGAGTTTGGATGTCGGCTGCCTCTGCATGCTTGCGTCCTTCTGACAGCGGTCGCACCTCTTTACATATTCCATGGAATCGCGAAATAAAGTCGGCCAGTAGTATCCCTGTCGGAGTAGTTTTTGCGATAGGGACCTGGCTCCTACGTGACTTCCGTAAAGTCCTTCGTGCACATCCCATAGCGCGAGGTAGGCCTCTGAAGGTCGGAGACATCTCAGCAATAAGAGGGAGTACGATCTCTTATACAATCTGCCTTCGTATAAGACGTAGCGGGAAGCCTGATTCCTGAGCTTCCAAGCTTCCTTTCGATCGTAGGGAAGGACCCCCTCTTGAAGGTAGGTGATCAATGGGTCGATCCAACGGGGCTCGAATTTTATCTGCAGGATGGCCTGAGATTCCTCTGTGGTTGGGCACTTCAAAGTTTCCAAAAATACTTCTTTGGGCAGTTCGGCCGGCGTTGAAGCGGCCAACTTGGAGAGAAGATCGGCTCTTGCATTTTCCGCCCTCGGGATGTGCTGAATGCCAAAATTGTTGAAGGCTGGGATCAAATTCTTCACTTTTTTGACGTATCTCACTATGCTTTCCTCCCGTGCCTCGTAGCCACCGTCAACTTGACCAACCACCAGCTGGGAATCGCTATAGACTTGAAGCCGATCTATTTTTAATTCCCTTGCTATCTTTAATCCGGCGATCAGCGCTTCATACTCAGCCTCATTGTTGGTCGTAGAGAACTCGAGACGCAGTGCATACTCGACGATGACTCCTTCAGGGCTGACCAAGACCAGCTCCGCACTGGCTCCAGTGGAGTTGGACGAACCATCCACGTGCAGAGCCCAGGAACCTTCAGGGAGGTCGACGCTCTCTTCGGGGAGGATCAGCCATGACAGCTCAACTTCATCGAAGTTTGGCCTCGCTCTGGTGCCAGTTCCGCTCGACTCAGGCTCGGCTTCAACTAGAATGGTGCATTCTAGCACAAAATCTGCCAGTATCTAGGCTTTGATCGATGGTCTGGGCTGGTAGTTGATGTCGAACTCTGTGAGCTCGATTGCCCATTTTGCGATTCTTTCGAAAGCGTCTGCTCGATGGAGAACTACTTTTATTGGTTGGTCCATGAGGACCGTTATGGTATGCTCCTGAAAGTAAGGTCGTAGCCTCCTGCAGAAATTAAGAGACAGTAGGTCAGTTTTTCTAACCTAGAGTATCTGGTCTCCACGTCCCTCAGGACTTGGCTCATGTAGTAGACCGATCGCTGCGTCTTTGCTTCTTTCCTGACCAGGACTACCGCCAGGGCCATCGAGGAGACAGCTAGATACAGGAATAATTCTTCTCCGAGTTTGAGCTTTGCCAATAGCGGAGGCGTGCCGAGGTAGTTTTTGAGCTCCTTGAATGTCTGTTGGCACTCCACCGTCCAGTAGAAGTCTTTTGGTCATCTGAGAACCTTGAAGAAGGGCATGCATCGTTCGACCGACCTTGAGACGAAGCGATTTAGAGACGCCACCTTTCTGGTCAAGCGTTGAACCTCCTTGATCGTCTTTGAAATGGTCATTTTTCGAATGGCTCGGATTTTCTGGGGGTTTGTCTTGATTCCGCGTCTCGACACCATGAACCCAAGAAATTTTTCGAAGGTTACACCAAAGGCGCATTTGGTTGGGTTCAGCTTCATCTTATGCTTTCTGAGTGCACCAAAGATCTCTTCAAGGTTGGCCAGGTGTTCTATTGAAGCCCGACTTTTGATGAGCATATCATCTACGTACACCTCCATGTTGCAGCCAATCTGCTCCTTGAAGACCTTATTAACCAAATGCTGGTATGTTGCCCCTGCGTTCTTGAGTCCAAAAGGCATGACCTTGTAGCAATAAAGACCTCGGTCAGTAATGAAGGCGATCTTCTCTTCATCCTCGGGTGCCATGCATATCTAGTTGTAACCAGAAAAGGCATCCAAGAAGGTGAGGAGCTCATGGCCCGAGGTTGCATCCACCAGCTGGTCGATCCTGGGTAGGGGGTAGCTATCCTTCGGGCAAGCCTTGTTCAGCTTCTTGAAGTCGACGCACATCCTCCACTTGTTATTCGCTTTCTTGACAAGAACCATGTTCGAGACCCAGGTCGGATAGTTAACCTCTTGGATGAGTCCGACTTTGAGGAGCTTGTCTACTTCTTTAGCGATCGCTTTCTGCCTCTCCGGGGCGTGGTGGCACAGCTTTTCTCTTATCGGTCGGTGCCTCGGATCAACGGCCAGCTGATATTTCATGACCTCGGCATCGATCTCCGACATATCCGCTGGGGTCCAGGTGAAGACGTCCGCATTTTTTCTGAGGAAAGCGACGAGCTGCTCGTGAACCTCGACCGCCAAGTTGGAGCCGATCTGCACCACATACTCCAAGTTTCCATCATTCAAGGGCACAAAGATGAGGTTCTCCGCAGGCTCGCCCCGCTCCTCAATGAGGTCATCACGGACGTCCAGTCCATCAACAAGATAAGGGTCGGGCTGATCTCCCTTATGCAGGACGATCGAGTAGCAATACCTCACCAGAGCCTGGTCTCCTCTGACTTCTCCAACCCCGTGACTCATCAAAAACTTCATCTTCAAATAATAGATTGATACTATCGCCCGGAGTGCATTTAGACCAGGTCGACCAAGGATCGCGTTATAGGCGGATGGGATCCTTACGACTAGGAAGTCGACCCGAGCTTTGGCCAACTTCGGGCGCTGTCCTGCCGCTACGGTCAATGTTATTATGCCTTCGACTGGTACGACGTTGCCAGCAAATCCTACCAACGGAAATTCATCAACCCCAAGCCGTCGTCGAGCAGAGATATTTTTGAGAAGGCATCGTAAAATACCACATCGATCGAGCTTTCATTATCTATCAGAATGCGGCGTACATCATAGTCAGCAATATTCAAAGAAATTACAACCGCATCATTGTGCGAAAATTAGATTCCCTGACCGTCCTCCTCGATGAAGGCCACGGGCTCGACGATCCTCCATCTCTTCACCGATCCTCCGGATCCGCTGGTCTTCCCTTACTGAGGTTCCCCTAAGATAGTATTGATGATGCCGAAGGGCAGCCGATCTTCTTGCTGATTTTTCCTACTTGGCAGTAACGCTCTTGGCCAATCTTTCTTCTCCTCAGGCCATCTTCGTAGAAATCGGCTAAGTCTGCCTCGCCTGACGAGCTCTTCGATCTCATCCTGGAGTTGGATGCACTCCTCAGTATCATGACCGTGGTCGCGATGGTAAAGGCAGAACTGGTTGGGATTGCGCTTGCTAAGATGGGAACGTATTCTCTCCGATCTTGGAAGTCGCTACCAGATCTCCATCAGTACTTGAGTCTTCGGAGCATTAAGAGGGGCGTAGTTATGAAATCATCATCGTCGGAGAGAACTTCGGTGCTGGGGGGAACCTTGTCGTGCCCTTCCGTCAGGGCTTCCCCACCTTCGAGCTTGAGGGGGAGTCCGGGCTCGCCCGCGACCAGGGGGAATCCAAAAATGCGGTCGAGCTTCAATCCTCTTCCTTTCTTCGATGGGCCTGCCTGGCCCACCGATTCGCCGCTTGCTGTCAGCTTCATCGTCCTTAGCCTCGAAGGTCTTCTCTACTCGGGCATAACTTTCGGCCCAAGCCAGCATGTCGATAAAGTCCCTAAGATACTTCTTTTTTAGGGAGAATAGTAAGTCGTTCTTCTGAAGGCCGCCCTTGAGAGCGGCCATGGTGACTGACTGGTCCAGGTCCCGGACCTCTAGTGCAGTAGTATTAAACTGGATGACGTAAGCCCGGATGGATTCCTCCTCCTTCTACCTGATGGCCATTAAGGAATCCAAACCTTGGCGTGGATGCCGACTACTGACAAAGTGGGCCGCGAACTATTGACTCATCTAGTCAAACGATAAGATGGTATTTGGCTTGAGTGCCGAGTACCAGTTCCTGATGGCCCCTTTAAGAGTAGAGAAGAAAGCCCGGCACAGGATAGCGTCCGGTGCACCATGGAGCAGCATCATTGTCTGAAAGGCTTTAAGATGATCGACCGGGTTGGTGGTCCCATCATAGCTCTCAAACTATGGGAGCTTGAAGTTTGGCGGGATCGATTCCTGCATGATTTTCTGCAAAAAAGGAGGGTCAGTGCATATGTCATTATCGCGTGAGGAGGGAGTGTGACAGAGTTTTTCGATTCGTCGGCTCATTTCTAAGAGCCTTTGATCCAAAAAGTCTTCGCGGTCTCTGATCTCCAAGGTCTTCTTATCGAATGGGTGCAAAGCTTCACCCTGGGTCGAGCTGTGGTCCGAGCAGGGGCTCTCCCTCCATTGCCTTCCTCTTCTGGAGATTGAAGGTCGGGTAGCCCATGTCGGTTGCCCCTGGATTGGGCCACATGGCTCTAGAGAATCCTGCGCTGATTGAGTTGGTACTAGGGCCTGCTGGTGCATGGCCTGCACCGTCTGTACTGCCTCCGTGAGACCACGAACCTGCTGGACGAGCAGGTTGAACTGCTCCACATCCACCGTGGCTATAGAGTGAACCTGGGTCGTCGGGACTGGAGCGGGAGCAGACGGATCTGAATGGGATCGGGCCGCGAAGGCCGCCGATCGTCGAGTCGAGGTTCTCCTGGGGAGCATCCTTTTTTTTGGAAAGGAATTCAAAAGAGGAAGAAGAGAGATCTCTGGAGTGGAAAGAGAGAAATCATCACCGAGCACTCCTTTAAGAACAAGGGAACCTCGGCTTCCTTTAAGAGAGAAATCATCGTTGGGCCTTGCCCTGCTTCTAGCATCAATCTATTGACGTAGGATCTCGTTGTCGTCGGAATCGATTGGAGCGGAGGTGAACAAGCTCGCCGTTTGGACCTACAAAATAAAGTTTCGTCTGGAGCTGGTGGGGGATGGCTCCGGTAGGACCCTCTGACGATCAAGTCAGCACCAACAGAAATGGAGTGCTCAGTATGGAGTTTGGTAGAGTTTTGAGGAGGAGAGAAGGGTTTTCAGAACCTAGCGTAAGCGTATCTGGAGGATCCTTTTTATAGAGAGAGCTTGTTGTAACTATCTTGATTAATGATTGTCGTAACTATCCTGATCAATACCGATCGTTATTGACTTAATAAATGCCGATCGTTATTAACTTGATAAATGCCGATCGTTATTATCATGTAACCATTTAGTAGTGGGATCGTCTGCAGGAATCCATCATAAGAAGTTCAACTTTTATGGAAGTTCGGCCATTGAGAAGTTCGACTGCTGGAGGAGTCCGCAAGGACTCCGACTTTCGTAGAAGCCCGTCCGAAGGGTGTCTGTGATGAGTTCGGCTCTCAAAGAAATTCGATCAGAGAGGAAGCTTGGAGGAAGTTCGGCTCCCGCAGGCACCTGACTGTAACGACGTGGAGAGAGTTCGGCTCTTACGGGAGTCTGACTAAAGTTCGGCGATTGGAGAGTCAGAAGGAGTTCGACCACTAAGTGGTTCGGCCGATCGAATGGATTCGAAGAAGCTCGACGGTTGAGGAGTCCGAAGGAGCTCGGCAACTAAGTAGTTTGGCCAGCTAAATGGATTAGAAGAAGCTCGACCGCTGGGGGTTCGGCTGAAGCCCGTCTGCTGAAGCTCTTCTACAGCTACTAGTTGCATTAGGCTGAGCATCGAACTAGACTTTGACGGAAGCGAGATTTATCCCCAATAATAATAATAATAATTTAATTGATAAATAAATTTTAAGATAAATTGATAAAATATTTGAAAATTAGATATTTTTATAATTAAAATAGTTAGATTTTTAATTATATTTTTATACTTTTACTTATTATAGTTTAATCTTATTATTTATTTAGTTCTTGTATTCTATGATTATGATTTAATATTTTAATTTACATTAATCGAAGGTTTTAATTTCTAATGCATATAAACTATCTGGTCTGAGATTCGGATCGAGTTTCAATCAGAGATATGAGTCGAGATCCTAGTTATCTAAGATTCGGATCATGATCCAGGTCGAATCTCGGTCTAAGATCCATATTAAGTTTCGATCAAAGATATGAGTCGAGATCCTATCTGATATTCGGGTCATGATCTGGGTCGAATCTCGGTCTGGGATCCAGATCGAGTTTCGATTAAGGATATGAGTTGGGATCCTGTCCGAAATTTATATCATGATTTAGATCGAATCTTGATTTGGGATCCTGTTTGGTAATAATTTAATGTATGCATTCATATAACCTTAGACTCCTATTCAAGAATCAATCCCAGGGTCCCCAAAATGGACTCTATGAACAACTCTTGGATACCCTAATTCTTTGTTGAATCTTTTCTTGCAATGATGGTATGCAATACAAATCTATTCATTAGCATTTATGCATTTTTCACTATTACTATTAATTATTATATTCATTTATATATCAAGTTAATTATATGCATATATAGTTCGAGCATTGTAAGTATGGCGCTAGGAGGGATATGATGACGTTCAACTTTCCAACCAACCTCTGAGCCTTTCCTCATTTCCACTACTGCACCATTGGAGTCGTCGGAGGGTCCTGTACAGGCAGATCTGACTAAGGCAGGTTTGAGTGATCAGGTGGGCCTGAATGGTATTTTCATATTTTTTATATAATAAAATTTAATTTTAATTTATCTATTAGGTTTATAGATGGCTATTATACTAATAATTTATTCATTATTTTTCAGGCCATTCTCTTTCAGTGGTGAGGCAAGAGCGAGGTCCATCAAAAAACCTCGTTCTTAAGTATTGGAGACGCGAGCACGAGGGACAGCGTGTCCGCATTGCACTACTACAAAAATGATCTATGGCAGTGGTTTATGAAATCGTTGTCATAGCTCCTACGGCAGCGATTTTCGTTAACTGCTGCTATAAGTCGGACCTATGACAGCGATTTTTATAACCGCTACCATAGGTCCAACATATAGCAGTGGTTACAGAAAACTGCTATCGTAGATCGGACCTATAGTAGCGGTTACAAAAAATTGCTACCATAGGTCATCCTATAGCAGCGATTAATTATAACCACTACCATAAGTCAGACCTATAGCAGTGGTTAGCAGGAACCGCTGCTATAATCTGATTTATGCAGCGGTTAATTGTAACCACTGCCATATTTTTTTAAAATATTATATAATTTTAAAATTTAATATCTATCTTCATCGTTCATTATCTAAATAATTATCATTAGAGTATCGTCGCAAAAGATCACCTTGATCCGATAGCCTTAGCTTCGTCGATCAAAAAAATTTGATTTCGACAATCACAAACGATGATGCGATGATCTGATAGATGGAGACCTCTGATGAATCCAAAAATATACAATGATGATCTTGGTGATGTTTATAGCATACTATCAAAGTTTTACTTCAATCGGATATCATTATCTTGATCAATTTAGTATAGATTAGTTTCGATCATTAAATGATAAACGAGTGATCAAAGGATCAAACGGTATCCAATTATGAGATAATTTTTTTATAAATAATTTTAGCTACTATTTTAATCATTTTTTATGATGATAATTATAAAATTTAACTCGTAAGATGAAGAACGATCTAAAATTATACGTCTTATTAATGCAGAATCTGATCATTGTCGAAATTCGTTGGAGTGGAGGCCGATGAGGTCGCCGTCGGAGACATGCAAAACAAAATTTCATCTGGAGCTGGTGGGGGTGGCTCCGATAGGATCCTCCGATAATCAAGTCAGCTTCAGTCAATAGGAATGGAGTGCTCAGTGTGAAGTTCGATAGAGTTTAGAGGAGGAGAGAAGGGTTTTTAGAACCTTGTGTAAGCATATCTGGAGGGCTCTTTTTATAGAGGGAGCTTGTCGTAACTACCTTGATTAATGATTGTTGTAACTGTCCTGATCAATGTCGATCGTTATTGACTTGATAAATGCCAATCGTTATTATCGTGTAACCGTTTAGTAGTGGGATCGCTTGCAGAAATCCATCAACAGTCCGTAAGAAGTTTGGCTTCCATAGAAGTTCGGCCACTGAAAGTTCGACCGCTGGGAGTCCGAAGAAGCTCGACCGCTGAAGAGTTCGGCTGGCTGAAGGGGGTGTCTGGAAGGAGTTCGGCTCTCTAAGAAATTCGATCGAGGAGTAAGCTGAGAAGTTCGATTGAGGGATTACTGCTGTGGAGTTCGGTAGGCTGAAGGGATGGTTGCTTGAGGAGTTCGACTGCTGAGAGTTCGAAGGGGCTCGGCCGCTTATCAGTTCGATCGACTGTAATAGTTCGGCCAAGATCCATCCATGGCTACTAGCCGCATCAGGCTGGGCACCGAACTTGACTTCGACAGGAGCGGGGTTTATCCCCAATACTAGCCCCCCACTCCCGAGTTCGAAACTCGAAAGAAGGGAGTGCAGAAAAGGCGACTGTCGAAGTCCTCTTCTGGGCTCCGTGCTGGTTCAGGTCGAAGCTCGGGGGAGATCTCATCTCTGACTAAAGTTGATGTTGAAGTTGAAGTCTGGAGGAGATCCCATCTACAACCGAGGTTGAGGTAGGCCTCGTCTCCTACGATCAAGGTCGGTGGTTGAGCTCATCGGGGGCGACATTGTCTCCTACAGTCGAGGTTGATACGGGCGCTCAGAAGAGATCTGATCTCAGGATGAGGTTGTTTTCGATCTTATCTCTGGTCGAGGTTGTCTCGATCGTTCGGAAGAGATCTTCTCTAACCGAGGTTGAAGTTGAAGCTCTTCAGCCGAGGTTGATACGGTCGCTCGGAAAAGATCCTATCTCTCATCGAGATCGCTTCTCGGGAGAGATCTTATCTTTGGCCGAGGTTGCTTTTCGGGAGAGATCTTATCTTTGGCCGAACTTCTCGGGAGAGATCTTATCTCCAGTCGAGGTGGTCGCTCAAGAGAGACCTTATCTCTGACCGAGGTTACTTTTGGGGAGAGATCTTATCTCTGCTTTTCGGAAGAGATCTTATCTCTGGCCGAACTTCTTGGAAGAGATCTTATCTCTAACCGAGGTGGTCGCTCGGCCAGAGATCTCTTGGGAGAGATCTTATCTCTGATCGAAGTCGCTTCTCGGGAGAGATCTTATCTCTAGCCAAAGTCGCTGCCGAAGTCGCTTCTCGGAAGAGATCTTATCTCTGGCCGAGGTTGCTTTTCGAGAGAGATCTTATCTCTGGCTGAACTTCTCGAGAGAGATCTTATCTCTAGCCGAGGTGGTCGCTCGGAAGAGATCTTATCTCTGGCCGAGGTTGATGGTCTTTGACCTGCTCGTGTTAGGATGAGGTCTTCCTTCTGTTCCTAACACGGCAACTATTAACTGCTTCTTTCCCTGTCATTACATAGTTTTGGCGCCCAAAAATAATATACTGTTGAAAGGGAAGAACTTTATTGAAAGGAAGTTATTGGCAATGTATTCCCAAATTCTTTGTGACTTAGGATCGTGGTAGCGTTGCTCCTCCGCGCTTCTTTATGCGGACGATCTTTTCTATCTCATGCTGGCCTCCTCACTTTGGAGCATGCTTCTCTTGGCTTCAATGCTGGGACCTGGGGTAACATTGACGATGTCGTGAGACGACCGACCTTATCGTTTTTTGTTACGGCAGTATCCTTCGCCGATCTTCAGGCTGGCATCAAATAAATTTATCCAGCCGTCCCTTTCTAACGAGCTCCTCGATTTCGTCTCGAAGCTGGATGCACTCCTCAGTATCGTGGCCGTGGTTGCGATGGTAGAAGCAGTACTTGCTCGGTCATGCTTGTTTGGGGGAGACCGTAACCTTTCTGGTCTTAGCAGTTGGTTCTTAACTTTGATGAGGATCTGAGTTCGAGGAGCGTTGAGGGGGGCGTAGGGGGGGCGTTGAGGGGGGCGTAGTCGTAGAATCTTTTGGGAGGAGGGCTTCTTCGCGCTTCTCTGTGAGCTCGAGGAGTTCGGGCCCACCTGCTACCGGAAGGAGTCCGTGGGCGCGGTCGAACTTCATTCGGCTCTCCATTGCCTGCCAGCCGCTCCCTTAAGGCTTCTTCGTCCTTCAACTTGAAGGCTTCTTCCGCACGGGCATATCTCTCGGCCTGAGCCAGCAGATCGGTGAAGTGCCTGGGATACCTTTTCTCCAGGAAGAACAGCAAGTTATTTTTCTGAAGGCCGTCCTTGAGTGCGGCCATTGCGACAGACTGGTCTAAGTCTCGGACTTTCAATGCCGCGGCGTTAAACCAGATGATGTAACCCCGAATGGATTCCCCTTGCTTTTGCTTGACGTTCATCAGGGAATTCGAACCTCAGCTCGATCGTCGGCTGCTGATGAAGTGGGCCGCAAACTGACTGCTCATATGGTCAAAAGAGAAGATCATACTTGGCTTCAACGCCGAGTACCAGTTCCTCGCTGCTCCCTTTAAGGTAGTTGGGAAGGCTCGGCACAGCATGGCGTCTGAAGCATCGTGAAGCAGCATCATAGTTTGGAAGATCTTCAGATGATCAACCGGATCAAAGGTCCCATCGTAGCTTTCAAGTTGAGGGAGCTTGAAGTTCGGCGGGATGAGCTCTTGCATTATTTGGAGGGAGAAAGGGGGATCGGCGCGGACGTCGGCATGATGAGCCGGGGCGACGTGGCCGAGCTCTTCAATCCACCGGTCCATCTTCCGCAGTCTATGATCGAGGGCGTCATCTTGATTGCAGATCTTAGGGGGCTTCCGGCTACAAATGGAGAAGGTCTCCCCCAGAAGAGAACCATGATCCGAATATGGATCCTCGGCTCTCTATTTCTCCTTCTCAGGGGTGATGGGTACATTGGCCTTGGTACTCTTTCTTGGGGTCGATTTTTGATATTCCGATGGTGGGTTTCCTGGTGGAGTCGTCACTAGGGGCTGCTATAAGGCCTGCATTGCCTCCGTGAGGCCACGGACCTGTCGGACAAGCAAGTCGAACTGCTTCACATCCACCGTGGGTGCAGGTGGAACCTAAGCGACCGGGGTCGAAGCAAGAACAAATGGATCTGGACGGGATCGGGATGGAGAGGCCGCCGATCGCCGAGTCGAGGCTCTCCTAGGAGGCATTTTCTCTTCGAAAGAGAACTCTAGTGAGGAAGAAGAGGGATCTTCGAAGAGAGAGAAATCATCATCGAGCACTCCTTTAAGAACAAGAGAACTTCGGAGGTTCGCCCTCCTTCTAGCGCCAATCTGTTGATGCAGATCTGATCGTCGTCAGAATCCGTTAGAGTGGAGGTTGATGAGATCGCCGTCGGGAACCTGCAAAATAAAGTTCCGTCTGGAGCCGGTGGGGGGTGGCTCCGGCAGGACCCTCCAACGATCAAGTCAGCTCCGATCAATAGAAATGGAGTGCTCAGTGTGGAGTTCGGTAGAGTTTAAAGGAGGAGAGAAGGGTGTTTAGAATCTGACGTAAGCATATCTGGAGGGTCCTTTTTATAGAGGGAGCTTGTCGTAACTGTCTTGATTAATGATTGTCGTAACTGTCCTGATCAATACCGATTGTTATTGACTTGATAAATGCCGATCGTTATTATCGTGTAATCGTTTAGTAGTGGGATCGCTTGCAGGAATCCATCAACAGTCCGTAAGAAGTTCGGCTTCCATAGAAGTTCGGCCATCGAAAGTTCGACCGCTGGGAGTTCGAAGGAGCTCGGCCACTGAAAAGTTTGGCTGGCTGAAGGGGATGTCTAGGAGGAGTCCGGCTCTCGAAAAAGTCCGACCGAGGAGTAAGCTAAGAAGTTCGGTTAAGGAATTACTGCTGCGGAGTTTGGCAGGCTGAAGGGACGGCCGCTTGAGGAGTTCGACTGCTGAGAGTCCGAAGGGGCTCGACCGCTTATCAGTTCGATCGGCTGCAATAGTTTGGCCAAGACCCATCCGCCGAAGTTCCTCCATGGCTACTGACCGCATTAGGCTGGGCACCGAACTTGACTTCAGTAGGAGCGGGGTTTATCCCCAATACGTCTCTTGATAACCATTCTGAAACTTCACTAGTTGTTATGCTTGTGCTTTTATAATATCTGCTTAACATGAATAGTTTATACAAAAATAATTTAAATTTTACTATCATCATCATATAAAATATTTAAAATTATAATAAAGATTATTTAACTAAAAAATTATCTCATAATTGGATGTCGTTTAACCCTTTGATCGCTTGTTTCTAATTTAACGATCGAAATCATTTCGTACTAAATTGACATGATAATGATATTCGATTAAAGTAAAACTTTGATAGTATGATACAAACATCATCGAGATCATCGTTGCAGATTTTTGGATCCAATTGGAGGTCTCCATCCATTAGATCATAGCATCATCGATCATGATCGTCGAAATCAAATTTTTCTAATTGATGAAGCTATGGCCATCGAATCGAGGTGATATTTTGCGATGACACTATAATGATAATTATTTAGATAATGAACGATGAAGATGGGCATTAAATTTTAAAATTATATAATATTTAAAGAAAAAATAAAAAAAAATTATTTCCAATCTATGGCAATAATTATCAAAAATTGCTGCTATAGATCTACAGCAGCGGTTATAGAATCGCTGCCGTAGATCTATGGCAGCAATTTTGGATAATCGCTATCGTAGATATATGGCAGCGGTTTGATAACCGCTGTCGTAGATCTATGGCAACGGTTCAATAATCACTACCGTAGGTTAGGTTAAAAAATATTAAAAAAAAAAAAAAAAACTTTCGTGTGCACTCGATCTCTCTCTCTCCTTCTCCTCTTCATCGTCGATGAGGCTCCTTGCCCCTCTGATCGATGTCACCCCTCCTTTCCTCCCAACCAGCATCGCCCCTCCTCCCCCCTTGGCCAGCGCCGCCCCTCCTTCTCCCTCCCCCTCCGACCCTCCATCCCCGATCGCCCCTCTCTCTGCCACCCGCCAGCCTCCATCCGACCCCCCACCCCTCCATCGATCCTCCCTCAACCCGAACGAAACCCCTCCTCCGGCGAACCCCCATCCGATCCTTCCTTGGCCCCCCCCACAAATCCCTCCTCCGACAAAACCCCCCTCCACCCTCGCTTGGCCCCCACAAAACCCCACCCCCAATCCGACCCTTCCTCGTTCCCCAGTGAATCCCCCTCCGACGAACCCCCATCCGACCCTCCCTTGACCCCCTGTGAAATCGTCCTCCGATGAACTCCCATCCACCCTCGATCCTCCATCGGCCCTTCGTGAAACCCCTCCCCCACACTCTATCCTCCTCCGATCTCGGTGCGAAATCAAATCCCCCTTCCGACGAGCCCTCCACCCTCTTTCGCTCCCGTGAAATCCACCCCCCACCACCACCATTCTGACCCTCTTTCAATCGAGTGCAAAGCCTCATTCGACCTCCTCATCACTGTGCCCCTCTCTCCTTGGGCCCCCATCCCCAACCGCCCCTGCTCTCTCTCTTTTCTCTTTTTCTCTCTTCTCTATCTTACTATCTTATTTTTGTTTCGTAGGTTATCTTTAGTACCATCGTCCTCCTCTAGCGTCGTCACCGATGATCCTCAGAGCTTTCAGTGTGATTCGCTCTCTATAACCGTAGGTATAATTTTTTTTAATTTTATAGTATTATTTATTAATCATGTATATTTATAATAATTTATAAAATATTTATAATAAATATTATCAATATTTATTATAAATATTATAATTATCTGCATACCATAGTTTTTGGATCGTGCCGTGGTGGTAGCCTTGGATCGTGCCATATCGATGGCTGTGGACTAGATCTATCAATGGGTTGGGTTCGGATCGAAATTTGGATATTCAGATTTAGATCTAATTTTAATTATTGGCATCGGATCCAAATCTGAATATCCGATGGATCTATACTTGAGAGAGAAAGGAAGGGATCCGACCTCGTCGCCATCATTGGGATGGAGGAGGTCCAATCTCGCCGCCATCATTGGGAGGAAGGGGGTCCGACCTCACCGGCGAGGGAGATCAAGAGAGAGAGAGTGGAAGATCGAGAGAGCAAGAGAAGGAGGGAGGGGGTCAGACCTCACCGACATCACTGGGAGGGATGGGGTCCAGCCTTGTCGGTGAGGTAGATCGAGAGAGTAAGAGTGGGAGGGATGGGATCTGACCTCACCGACGAGAAAAATCAAGAGAGGGAGAGAGGAAGATCGAGAGATGGAAAAGCTGGGAGGGAGGCATTCGGCCTCACCGTCATCACCGACGAAAGAGATCGAGAGAGGGAGAGAGGGAGTGATCGAGGGGATGGCACACAGTCGAGCCAGCTCGGATACGCAGCCCAGCTAGCTCGGGCAGTGATTGAGCCGGCTAGGGGAGGATCTTAGTCGGATGTCTCAAGCATGGAACCGACTGTCTCAGGCATGGAGTCGGCCCGGCTTTCGAGCGAATAGAATTTGATATGTCATGATATTATATTGATTAATGTTCATTAACGTTATAAGTCACGATGGCACCGAAATACCATCTAACTTTCACCCCTGTCCCTCGGTGGGTTACGCATAGTTCAGCATTCGAGGAGCAGTCAGAGCATACTTCATCCACCTTGACATCGGTTGCTCAGGGACCTCCACTGTCGACATCTACTCCATCGACGGCATCTACTCCTTCGGCAGCTGAGCCTCTATCATCATCCATATCTAAGACACATGCTACTACGCAAGCATCTGAGTGTACATTTTTATTATATTAGCATAATTTTATTTTTTATATAATATTTGTACACTTATATATTTGCATAACATATTTGCATTATAGGTGCATCATCCAATCGAATATTTCATGGTCCCATACGTATGGCATAAGTGTGGAACCGCCAGCATCAGGTGATGGTCTATTATGATGCAAAGGAGAGGCCGATAGAGGAGACCACATGGAAGATGCATTTCTTTTTTGGAGTACTTATGAAATGATCGGACATCATTCCCGTAGAGCTCAGAGACTAGCATTTGATGGATGCTGCCATCAGGAACTGAATATGAAAGAAGATATGGATAAGTACGCGCATCTTAGTTATATTTATGCATTTTATATGTTTACACTATATATATTTGATTAGAATAATTTTATAACTAATTTTTGATAAATTTATATAGAGGTACGATTTTTTCGATCACGAGAGGGCTCGAGATACTCGATTAAAGAAGATCGGAGAGTTGTACCAAGATTACAAAGTCAAGCTCTATAGAGGATGGCTCGAGCACCGATGAGACACTCTGGAGGAGCTTATTTCCTAGATACAGGATTATCCTCCGAGTCAGTGGGAGAGGGCGGTTAAACACTGAAGGAGTCAGGAGTTCGAGGTAAAATTTTTAACTTTTAAATTTTTTAATATGGTTAAAATTTTATTTAAATATTTTTTAAATATTTATTATTTATTTGAATACTTGTTAGGTTACCTTCCGTCAAAATCGAGAGAATCATACAGTCCAGGAGTATACGCATACTCTAGGCCGCGAGTCTATGGCTAGTCGTGTACATAGAGAGGTAATTAATTCTAAATCTTACTAGACAAATTAAATTCATATTTTTTATTATCTTTCTGATAAATTTATTTTTTGTTATTGCTGATGAGAGATGGAGTGATGTCCAGTCGTAGCGAGATCTTTCGATCCAGCCACACGGACAAGACGGACAGATCGATGAACACCACGGTCGGGCATATTTTTGTAAGTATTAAATATATTAGTATATATGATTAGTATTATTGCATTTCTTATAAAATTTTATTTCAATTTATAATTATAGGATCAGTTAGATGCGCTCGCAAGTGAGGACCCGGATACCTCTGGGCCCCATGACCATCTATCTCAGGTCTTGAGGTTTGAGCACTCTGGAAGGATTCGATGCAGGCTCGAACACACGTCGATGAGCTACTGATCCGAGGCAAGCATCTCCTCATAGACTTTCGATGTCATCAGTCGAGAGGAGCTTAAAGAGGCATTGACACGAGTAGATCATGCTGCGATGCGGGCAGATCGGGCTGAGGAGCGCGTATCTCATCTGGAGGGCATCGTGAGAGACATGATGTCGACGCTCAATATGCATTTTGGAGTTACGAGCTTCGAGGATATGTTGACCTGCATTCTAGCTTCGGATCCTGATGACGACGATGATAATGTAGATTTAGAGAACTTTTGATGTATTTTATTTTTTTTAAAAAAATATTATAATAAATTTTATTTGATAATAAAATTTTAGCATTTCAGAATAATTTTTATGTTTATTATATTTTCTTGTATTACATATCTGTATTTATCAGGTAACATGTATAAAAAAATAAAAATTTTATTTTTTTAATTATTCAAGATCTATGATAGTAATTTTATAATCACTATCATATCCATGCCAACCGCTGTCATAGGTTTTTGGTGTAAATGGTACCAACTACTGCATTCAACCTATGGCAGCGGTTAAGAAATCGCTACTATAGATCACCTATGACAGCGATTATGTAACCGCTGCTATAGATTAATTATAGCAGCGGTTACATAACCGCTGCTATAGATCGATCTATTACAGCGATTTATAAACCACGATAATAGACTATCTATGATAACAGTTTAAAGAACTGCTGCCATAGAGCTACGGCGATGGTCGTAATGGTAGCGATTAGAAAATCGCTGTCATAGCCTATGACAATAAATTTTTAGGTTATGGCAGTAGTTACGAACCACTGTCGTAGCCCTTTTTTGTAGCAGTGTCGAGATTCCATCAGGCTATACTAGATATATTAGGAGATAGTACGAGCCATAGCAAACTGAGCTGGGCATCATTTACCGCAGCTATGCCTCGATGACATTCTTCGATTGGCATCAAGTTACACTTTCTCAGAGAAAGATCTTCTATAGCCACTTACAAGTATAATAATATTTATTTAAATATTTAATTAGCACTGTATTCTTATAATATTTATTATTCATAGGCTATTTTTGACATTACTGATTTTGAGCACAATCATGTGCAGTGAGCTGCATCTACTCATATTTCAAGGAGTACCAGCATCACATTCATCGCCACTGGTATGCTATAGTGCACGACTAGGGAGTGGAGGCAGCACAACAGTGGCCATATGATAGCATCACTATGAAGGACAAGACTATCATATGCCGCACGTACGAGGATCTGGCATATCAAGTAATTTTTTTTATTTAAAATTTAATATATTATTTATTTTTAAATTTAATTATTTACTGACTAATTTGAATGTTAATTATACATGATCGATATGCCAAACATGCCGCAAACTGAGCAAGACAAACAGTCTTGCATTGTAGGGTTTTGAGGCCATCGTTAGCTATATAGAGCAGATGGTAAGTAATTTCTATTTATCATATATTAACTTTTTAACTATTTAAAAAAATTATTAATTATTCTTAAATTATAAAGAGATGTAGAGAGTGGTGAGCTTCCCGGTAGGATCAAAATCTACCAGCAGATACATCAGTGACGGTCAGGAGGCTAGATGATCGAGAGCTAAGAGTTTTATATAAGTTTTTTCAACTATTTTTTCATTTACATTTTGATTTTTAATACAAACTTAGAATAGCTATAGATTTAATTTTTAGGATCGTATGATAGACATTAGATCCCAGTCTATCTAGAGGGCTCGATCGTATCCACAGATGATGAGATTTGTGATCGGATGTTTGACACGAGATCCTATTATGTTAGGAGGCTAGGGCATGGGATCAGAGCTTCTCCTTCTCACGTTCGTCCAGGGCTGACATCCATACCGCCTGTGATGTCTAGCTGATGGAGATATAGAGACAGGCTACTGAGTTGACTGCATACATCGACGAGTACCAACTATTTTAGATATAGATGATGGAGCAGATGGCACAGATGGAGCAGATGATGTACATGATGAAGCAACAGCAGGCCAATCCGAGCTTCTCTAAGCACTCTCCTTCTTCTTCGATCCATTTCTCTTTTTCAGATATTGTCGGTGCTTATTTTTTAGATATTATCGGTGCTTAATGGTCGAATGCCTATTTTTGTATATTTTTATTTTTATTTTAGATAATTTATATTTATAAAAAATATTTTTTATAATTATATTTTTATATAATAAAATAAAATTTATTTATGGATATGAATGAAATGATAAAATTTATTTATGGATGAAATGATAAAATTTATTTATGAATTTTTTTATTTTATTTTTATAAAATTATTATAATTAATATTAAAAAATATTTTTTTAATTTTTAAAAAATTTAATTTATGATATAATTATTTATGATGGATATTTTTCTATCATAAATAAGTAATTATCTATGATGAAAATAATCCATCATAAATAATTAAATTATCTACGATGAAAATAATCCATCATAGATAATCGATTATCTATGATGGATATTTTTTATCATAAATAATTAGTTATTTATGATGAAAATAATTCATTATAAATAATAAATTATCTATGATGAAAATAATTTATTATAGATAATTACTTATTTATGATGAATTATTTCATCAAAAAAATATTATCGATGATGGAAAATAAAAAATTTTCATCGTAAATAATTTTATCATAGATAAATTTAATGAATAAAAAAATTTTCATCATAAAAAAGATTATTAGTGATAAAAATTTCTTTTTTGTCGCTAATTATTATCTACGATCCAATTTTTTACAATGAATCATTAGTGACAAAAATTCGGTTGCTAATAATTATTAGCGATGAAAATTTATTATTTATGATAAAATTTTTGTATCATAAAAAATCTATTTTATTGTAGTATCAGGCTACGAAGCGGGCTGCTCAGGCTAAGTAGTGCACATCTCAATTATAAAGCATCGTGATCGTTATAGTTTTGGAGTTGACTTCATAGACATTTAGGACATGTTGGCTAGTATTTCAGCTCCAGCCCCTCCAGCTCTAACTCCAACTCATGCTCCATCTCTTCTAGTAACGATAACTTAGATTTAGATTTAGTAGATTTTTTATGTATTTTTTTAAAAAAATTATAATAAATTTTATTTAGTAGTAAAATTTGAGTATATCAAATATATTCTTATGTTATTCTTGTATTATTTTAGATATATTCTTATATTATATATTGAACTATATTTATCAGATAAAAAAATTAAAGATTAAAAATTATATATATTTTTTATTATTCAAAATTTATGACAGTGATTGCCAACCACTGTCATAGATCGCATGCCAACCGTTGCCATAAATTATGATGGTGGTTATTGAACCACTACATTAAATCTATGGTAGTGGTTGTATCACTGCTGTCATAGTTACCTATAGCAACGGTTACATAACCACTGTCATAGAACGATCTATGACAATGATTGTATAACCGCTGCCATAGATATCTATAGCAATGGTTATACAACAATTGCCATAAAATCTGTAGCAGCGATTTAATAACCGCTGTTATAACCGATAAAGCAGTAGTTATGTAACCACTGCTATATATTGAGGCTATTATAATGGTTGATGAACCGCTACTATTGACTCTATAGTAGAGTCAACTACTGCTATATATCGTTGCGATAGTTTCATCCATAGAAGGAGTTAATAAACCACTGCTATACCAATCTACAGCAGCAATTGCAATAACTACTACAACAACTACTGCCATAGACCTACGGCGATGGCTTTAGTAGCAGCGATTGAATAACTACTGCGATAGCCTATGACAGTGACTTTTAAATCTATGGCAGCGATTATGAGCTGTTGTAGCCCTTTCCTATAGTAGTGTGAACTGGCATTGGATCGGTTTGCTTAGGATCTCTTAGGAGAAGCCAGCTATGTGTTCAGATTGTGGCTATTGTCTTGCTAGCGGCCCCAACCTAGAACTTACCGATATGAGGTTCTAGCTCTTGGACCTTCTTCTCGAGATCCTCTTCATGCCATGAGTGTCACCGACATGGAAAAGATTTGAAATGGAGCCCTCCTTGGAGGGCTCTAGCAATTTATTCCTCTGATTATCGCTTTTTATTCTATGAGAGTATGGAGATGAGCTTTGTAAAGTCTACTCCGCTAAACGCGGTCATCTTCATAGGGTTGAATCAGGTTGGAATGCCAATGATCCTACTCTGAGCCCTCTTCATGGTCTAGTGACTGTATTTAGATATCGCCACCAGAGAAGTTTGGATTCTGACGATACTCTACTGTAGCTACTGAACTGCAGCTACGAGTGCTTGGACCTGCCCCGTTAGAGCCTCAATTGGATTCAGGTTCACTATAGTGAACTCCTAAGGATCGATGCTATTTCCCTACGAGTTGCACATTGGGTGCGCTGTGGAGAAAGGATTGTCGTAAGATGCGAAGAAGCGGTTGAGATCTGATTCTCACCATCTTCCTCCGAAAATATGACTGTACCCTTTCTCTAGCGCTAATCTATTGCAGTGCCTTTCAGATGTAGATAGTAGCTAGATCTCTCAGATGAGCTGGAGTGGAGTGGTGAGATCAGACTCTCAAAAATCTACAAAGAAAGTCCTCGACACCGAAGAAAAAGATGGGGGTTCTCCAATGGAGGCCTTTTAATGCTTGAATTTATAACAGTCGAAGAGGAAGAAGATGGTGAGGACTAGGGATCAAGAAAGTCTAAGAGTCCAAAAAGAGTCCGAGTGAAGAAGAATTCTCTTTCTTTTATTTCTTCTATCTTTTTATGGAGGAAGGCCTGCTAGAATTGTCAGACTATTATCAACTGGAGTTATAGAGTATCAGTAGATAGTTACAGTATCAGCTTTTCATGAGTGAAAAAAATATCCGCTACTATAACAGACTATCAACTCAGTAAGTTCCATGCGCCAAGATCTTCTCACAGCTTTCATATTATAGAATGACTAGCAGAGAAGTGGGGCAGATTTGGAGGTGATCGATTGAATGCCGATGCTCAAACCTTATACGGAAGCTAATCCTTGGATGACCGGTAACTGCCCGATGCTCTTGGTGCGATGCTAGATTTTGGGTGTTCGTCGACTAGTGATGCTAATGTTATCCGAAGATTGATCAAAATGGTCGGTATCTGATCAAGGATGCTAGTGTTAAATAGCATATAGGAGCCAGATCGCTTGTATCATTATGCTCGATATTCATCCTATCATCGAAGGTTGGACACATCTCCAGGCCGAGCAGCCACTATCCAACATCTATTTTATTTGGGCCTCTTCAATGCTCTTTAAATTACAAATCTGTTTGGGATTTGAATATTAGTAGAAAAAATATTATTCCCAGGGATCCACTTTTTTGCAAAACTTATAGATGCGCACCTCCCCCGAGACCCAAAAAAATAATAATAAAATAAAATAAAGTTGTGCCCTGCTTTTTGCAAGAATGGGTTAATTTTTCCTTGTAACATTTTATGCCCTTGGTCCTAATTACACTAGCACACCCAGATATTTACTTGGTTTAGCAATTGAAAAGTATGTACAACTCATATTCAGGATATGTGTTGGTGATGTTTAAAACTTGTGCAACTTTTCTTGTAAAACGACTTAGTTTAAATATTTGACAGTCAGCATTCCCTAAGTTTTTGCAGTTGATTTTTTAAAATTTTGGGTAATATATGCATATAGTTGAACGAGCATGGCAAGGGGGTGGGACAGAAACCCTTTTCTGTTATCTTAAAGGAAAAAATTAAGTAGTGCAAGCATAAAAAGGGCATTTTTGCTACCACAGTAAGGCCTAAGGATATTTGTGTCCTATGGTGAAGAAATATTCCACTTATAGGAAAAGACAAAATGGATCATTTTGAAAAACATAAACCCAATTGTTTTTCCTTTTGCAAAGTTTTCTTTATTCCAATTAATCCTTGTGAAGCTAATCATTGAAAGAAAGAGAACCATGCATGGTGACTGGACCCTTTCATTGTTAACTGGCCTTACATGAACAATCTTGCAAGACCATGGAGTCCATGAACAAGCTCACAATAACAAAATTGTTAAGACATGTTTTTAACCTGTTATTCTTGCAATGAGAAATTAATATGAATGCAATATCACTATCAACGTTCTACTCTAACTAAAAGGTCTTCCATGCAAATTCTTGACCAGATGCTCTATATCTAAGTTGCAAACCCCATAAAGCAAGATTAATTTTAACCCCCATCATAATGGTCATACAGCTTTCGCTATCAATCGATGAAACTAGGAAAAATAGGGCCAAAATCAAACTTTTAATTATATTTAATGGGATAAATAAATATTTGTCACAAGGCCATTATTATCTCCGCTACTATAACAGGAAAGTCTTGGTGTTCAGATGTCTAAGTCGAACTTTGACACTTTTGCACTTCTTTCCATAAGTTCCACCAATCGTGATTTATGAAAAAAAAATATAATATAAAAATGTAAGAGAAAATTTAGTTTCTTAAGGATACCAGATTCGATCCTCTCACATACGTTTTGCGTGCTAGTTGCTGGAGTTAATTTATTTGTCTTGTTAAATATAAGTTTGTCACAATGAGACAGGAACATTAGAAAATCCAATCGTAACTTGGTCTTCAAAAGTCAAAGGCATGATGTATAATACACTAACAATAAACCTTATCCAAAAGCAAAAACCAAAAAATAAACTAGTGCATGGGATATAATTGACCGTAACAACAAATTATTGAGTTGTCCGATAAAATTAAGTTTCATTTACTACTACTATTTGTCCTCGACTGGTACTCATGATTGTTTGTAAATGTTCATATAAAAAATAAGTTTTACATAATGTAAAAATCAAAAAACAACTATTACTTTCCCCATATGGTAACTATTATACAGTAGAACAATAACTATATTATCTTATACATATTCCAAATATTATCTGAGCCCTTGAGAAATATTATAATGTTATAGCAGCCTAAAGCATGATTTGGTTTACAATCATGGAAGTGGAATAGCAATTGGATCTTCGTTGCTTGTATGGTCCAATGCCTTTGAAGATACAAAGTTGATGAAGTTTTATTGTGAGCAAGAAATGAGTTATTAATCCAGTCTAGAAATAGAAATTTGAATCAGGGATTTTTTTTTTAAAAAAAAAAAAAAAAAAAAAGGCCATGATTTACCATGTGGGAGAGTAGGTGAGAACATGACGTGACGTTTGGTTATGTGAATCGTCAGATGGCACATCCGACGGAAACGACGTGGTTGCCTACGATGTGGGTCCCACATGCGTGTCCCACGTCCCATCGGCATCACCGGAACAAACCAAACGAAACCCATCACCCTTGTTATCTGCGTTTACTTATCTTTTGACTGGCTGCTCTCTATGGCCTTGGACGTACGATTACTAAATTATGCACCACACTTACATAAAACTTTCATAGCATATGCTATATTGACGCATATACGTAGTTCTCTCTCCATCACTATAAATACCATATCTCCCCATTGTAGGCAACCCCATCTCCGCATACATCCCCATTTCTTCTTCTAACCTATATATCTCTCTCTCACTTCCTCCAATCTCCAGTCAAACCCTCCACCCCCTCTCTCTCTCTCTCTCTCTCTCTCTTCTTCTTCTTCTTCTTGACCCACACCCATCTTCCGTTTCCACCGAAAGCTTTTTCTTATCTCTCACTTCCTCTCATCTCCAAAAGCCCTCTTCTTCTTGTTGACCCACACCCATCCTCCCTTCTTCTTGACCCCCACATCTCACTTCCTCTCATCTCCAAAAGCCCTCTTCTTCTCCTTCTTGACCCACTGTACACCCCTCTTCCCTTCTTCTTGACCCACATCTCACTTCCTCTCATCTCCAAAAGCCCCCTTCTTCGTCTTCTTCTTGACCCACACCCATCTTCCCTTTCCACCAACTTCTTCTTCTTCTTCTTGAACCACACCCATCTTCCTTTTCCACCAATACCTTTCTTTTCTACAAACCCTCCATCATTTAATCCCCATTCCATCCCAAACACCCACTCCTATTGCACCCGCGACACTGGGCCGATCCTTCCTTTCCGCTTCCCCCTAAAACTTTAACTTTAAAATACCCCCGGAAGTACTTGCAAAAAAAAAAAAACACACTGCAAGAATGTCGGCCGCCACCTCCGCCCCCAATTCCGACAGCCCGAGCAACTCCGGCGCCGGCGAAGGGCGGCCAAGCCGCTACGAGTCGCAGAAGCGGCGAGACTGGAACACGTTCGGGCAGTACCTCAGGAACCACCGCCCGCCGCTGGCGCTCTCGCGGTGCAGCGGCGCTCACGTGCTGGAGTTCCTGCGCTACCTGGACCAGTTCGGCAAGACCAAGGTCCACACCGCCGGCTGCCCCTTCTTCGGCCACCCCTGCCCCCCCGGCCCTTGCCCCTGCCCGCTCCGCCAGGCCTGGGGCAGCCTCGACGCTCTCGTCGGCCGCCTCCGCGCCGCCTTCGAGGAGAATGGCGGCCCCTTGGAGGCCAACCCCTTCGGCGCCCGCGTGGTGAGGTTCTACCTAAGGGAAGTAAAAGACTCGCAGGCGAAGGCGAGGGGGGTCACCTACGAGAAGAGGAGGAGGAAGCGACCGCCGCAGATGGCGGCGGCGACGGCATCGGCAGCAAATACCATGATGCATCCTCACATGAATTCAATGAAGTTGGACGGTGCAGATTATCCAATTTACCAGTATGGCCATGTGGTAGTGCATGGTGGTTAAGCCAGCGACGATGTTGCGATGGTGGTCGATCGTGGATTCTCGCAATGCTGCTTTCATGCCACTATCGGTGTTTGATTAGTATGATTGTAGTTCTTGTTATAATGGATGTTAGTAGTAGTTTCTTGGTATTGTAGAAAAGGCTAAGAGTTAGTCTTTTATGGTAGTGGGATAATCTCTGGTTTAGGTTCTTTGGATGTTGTATTGTGTTTAAAAACTTATGCATATGTCTTGTTCTATATCATGTTTTAATGATTTTGTGTTTCTATTTGGTGTTGTGGTTTTCTTTCATGGGCTTGTTTGATTTGATATTTTGTTTATGTTGAGGAACCAAAAGAGTGAGTTGATGACAGCTATGGAAAATGGGTTCTTGGTGGCTTTGGAGATCCTTTTTGTTCCTAAAAATGACAATATTGGAATATAAACTGCTGGCTGGTTGCCTTCTTATATGCCGTGATGCATCAAATCACATTTGGTCCTCGATTTCATCGTTATAGAAGTTGGATGATCGGACAATTTTAAAATTATTCGATGGAAATAGGTTAGCATGAATTATTTCTCTCCCAATTCTCACCAAAAAAAAAAAAAAAAAGATGTTCATATTCTGACTTCAGGATCCTGTTGTACTCCTTTCTAGAAATAACTAGGCAACTTCATGAATTGATGGAGATAGAACTATCATCTATTGCCATTTAAGTACCCAAGGTAAAGGTAAGGGACTAGGAGGGTGCTTGGTTGGAGAGGGTGGGGGTAATTTGGAATCGGAATAGAAATGAGTGAATCCCATTTCAACCATTTGATTGGAAGGAGTCCCATTCCTATTTCAAGATGTAATATTGGAAATGGTCCAACATATCTAAAATTCAATTCCTACTCTTTCATAAAATTTAAATTTTCATTTCGATTCCGATTTCGATTTCGGTTATGAACCGAACATTTCAGAAATTTGATCATTCCAATTTCAATTTCAATCTATTTTAATTTTCATTCCGATTTCGATCGTAAATCAAGCACCTTCTACATTGATCTATGGTGGTTTATGAGGGTTCACAGAGATTTTGTCGAGAAAATCAGTCCTAAAATTTTAAGATGAATTTAGCATCCATGTTGCATGGTTCAAGCGGGCAATATTTACTTATAGAAGCATAAGATCTCGCTTTTTATTCTATTTCTTCTTCCAGAATGGTAGAAGAATAAGATCCCACCTTATTTATTTTCCAAAAAGATGTGTCACATTGCATGCACTGATCGAAGAATGTTATGCTTGCATAATTTCTATAGCCTTTCGCCTCCTTGTTCAACTACTAAATTATGTTATATAAATTCTCATAGAAGCAAGATTATGTGAACTGAATCTTGATAAAATCATTGCCATCGACATCACAAATAAATATTTAAGAGAGAATAAATGATTTCTATTGCATGAATAAGATGAATTTTGCTCAAATACTTTATTATTTTTTCAAAAAAAGTTGAAATCCATCGTCACCATGGCTGCTACTGATATTAGAGAAAATTAATAAGCAAAACTGATCACTTACTGCCTGGAAAACTGATATACAAATTGAAAAGCAAAATAAAATATCTGAATTTAAAAATTAGATACTATGGCTGTAATTTAATAAGACTGCCTTTTGAAAGGATCAAACTTTAAATACAGACATATTATTCTTCCTAATTATGTTGAGCTATTCCTCTTTATGGAAAAAAAGAAGAAGAAGAAGAATATTTTGAATAATCTAACAGAAAGGGTTGTTTTATAAGCAATTGCATATTAGGGTTAGGTGCAGGTGTTTACTAGAAAGTCAATGTAGACCACGTGGCTGAATGGTGGTCCTGATCGAGAGACACCACCATCCATACCACAAAAAATTTGGTGGGATTCAGATTTCCCATTAGATGCACTCCAATATGAGGTACGTTGGAAACGCGTTATAGTGGACCTTGTCGGACTGCCATGGACCAGGAAAGCATTAAAAGCCCCAATTCTTTTTGGTTGGAATAGTTATCCTGCGGTTTGTAGTATTTGCATCAAGGGCCGCGTGTATCCAAATATATTTTTTTCTTTTTTTTTTTTAGATAAGAATCCAAAAGATATATCAATAACAACATGCGCGCTGGTTATTAAAGTATAAACATCAATATGCCAAGCAGAGTATTAAAATTTATGCACTATAATTAATTAAATAGAAGTATAATAACCTATAACAAAAATTGCCAACAATAATGTTAAAGATGATCCCAAAAGGAAAGTTCCACAAGGACCCAAAAAGCTAGCTTCAAATAGTTGAGAAAAGGATAATGGTTATTGTTATGCATGAGTTCATCTACTTGAACAAAGGTCTTTCAATTTTGTTTATACAAATTAAATCAATATGATTATACAAGGGTATAAGGTGGGATTTGGTGATCGATCCACATGTGATGATTATAGTGATCTTAGATCACCATCTGGTCTTCAATGATTTAAGATCATTATATTTGATATGCTATATTCCAATAACTAAAGATTATTTGATATTCATGAGTAATATATTTAGTATGCCAAGAAAAATGAAGATTACTAACCACAAAATACCAAACTCCAAAATATTCCATGTATTTTGCAACTACTAAATAAAATTTTTCAAATAAATTATAAGAAAATACACATAAATGGCTAACAATAGGTCGAGGCCATTTATATGTAGAATTATTTGGGCAGATCAGTTATAATTTTGATTGCAGAATTATTAATATTATAAAAATATATTAATTATTATTATAAAATTAATATTTTTATTTATAACTATATTGTATTATTTTTATTTTTATACTAATATTTATTTTGATTAGAAAAATAAGATAAATAAAAGTAATATATCAAATATTTTTATAATATAAACATAACATATACTAATATATTTATATTATAATTATAAAAATATAATTGAATAATAATATGATAACAATATGATTAATATTAAATTATAATATAAAATATATCATGAATACTATAAATATAATATTAATATAATATATTAATGATATATTGATATATCAATTTTTTTTACTAGACTAACTAGATGTATTCTTATCCCTAATTTTTAGCCTAAGATCATTTTTCTAGGTGATCTTGGAAATTTGTCCAAGGACATGTTTAAGATTATTAAATTGGATGATGATTTTAAAAGTGGGGGTGATTTGAAATCACCGTAACCTAGGATCATTAGGGTATAATCAATGATCTTGCCACATCCACCCTTATCACTCTTCTTAGGGTCACCACCCATACGAAGCGCATCTTAAATTTAGACCTAAATATAGTATGAAAAGTATTGATTTTAGCATAAAAACTAAACCGCTTGGCAATAACACTAATTTGGGCAAAATTGAAGATAATGAAAAATTGATGGATAAATTAATTGATTTGCTCAGAAATTTAATTTTACTTTTGTCCGAAAAATGTTAATCATCTAATGGTATGCACAAACCTGTAGAGATAGGATATTGGAGATGTATTATTTATAACGAACCTAATCAGACTATTCCAACCAATCACTTCAATAAAGTGATTCACACTTGGGAAAGCACCTCCCTCCAAGAAAGAACTGTTTATCAATTGATCTAATTTTCTTGTACATGGAATTTACATATTAGTACATGGTGTTTGTTTTTAGCTTTAAATATAATTAATCCACCATTGTTATTGCATTACGCTCAAGCATTCCTTTCACTACTTATGATGGCCATACTTGTACGAACAAGATTATTTCACGTCGACAAGCTGCAGTTTCTGGATGTGTTTGACTAGAGTAGCTATTCTTTGTTTATTTTTGTTCCTTTGACCTATTATGTTCCTCTTTTAGGCTCAAATGAATCCGGAAAGGAAATTCTGATAGAGGTTAAAAGATAGGGATCCATCTCATCTCATTTCCTTGTGGCTAAGATATATATATATATATATATATATATATTTGATTCACGATTAGAATTAAAATTAAAATTTAGTTTGAAATAGATTAGAATCAAAATTAAAATAATCATATCTTCCGATATATTTGATTCATTGTTGAAATCCAAATGAAATCAAAATAATATTTAAATACTGGAATAAAAATTAAATTTTAAAAAATTTGGACATTTTCATTCCTCCTTGGGACTGAAATTGGAATGTAACCATCTTCAACAAAATGATTGGAATAATGATAGTCATCCATTCCTATTTCCATTCTAGAGTCTAATTTCCTCAAATTATATATATATATATATATATATAAAACTCATTATATATGTATGAAAATTTTGTAATAAAATTAAGATTTTGCAATACTTAAATTTATGTATAACTTGCTATTATTGGACAAATAAGATATAACTCATTATATATGTATGAAAAATTATGTATAACTTGCTACTGTCATCATCATAAAATTAGTATGTATATGTATATGTATGTGTGTGTATATATATATATATATATATATATAAAGATATAACTCATTATATATGTATGAAAAATTTGCAATAAAATTAAGATTTTGTAGTACTTAAATTTATGTATAACTTGCTATTATCAGACAAATAAGATGGTAGGCTCCTGCTATTATCATCATCATAAAATTAGACAAGACAAAAGAACCATTAATATAGAATTGAGCATGGGTCGGATTGAGAGAGAAATTTGACCATTCGAATGCAATCGAATTGAAAAAATTTCAATCCGCTACCGACCGTTTATTATATATAAACTATTTGAAATCGAAGTTAACGATTTATAGTAGATTCGAATTGATTATGTTGGTTTGGACTTCAATATTGATCTAATTTTGATTTTAAGCATTATAAACCAATACACTATTTAATTTATATAAAAATTAGAATATAATAATTTCATAACATCTATAACTCAATACATAATATATCATAATTATTAATTTCTAATTATCAAACAATCTAAGTATTAAAAATACTATATTGATCGATCGAATTCGATTTCATATGGATTAAAAATATAAAAAATAAATTTAACCATAATTAACTAATTTTTTTATGAATTACAATTTGATTCAACTTAATTCAAATCTTTTAATTGATCAAATGAATTCCTTCAAATTTTAATTATTTGCTTAATGATGTATTAATACATATCCAGTATTATTTTATTTTTTAAAATCATCAATTGCACACCTACAAAATCACATGAAATCATCAAGATCTGCTCCACTAAAAAAGATAAAAATAAATAAATAAATAAACGACAAAACATCTGGAAGGGCTATCCCCTTCATAACAATCTAATGCCTCCAAAAAAAATTTAAAATACAAAAATTATAGGTAAATAAATAAAATATTAATTAAAATCTGATGAGAAGTCGCATCAATTCCTTTTGCCAGGGAGAATATGGAAAAACAAATAGAGTGCTGGTGCGATCGGCCATCCCCCACCCCTTCTTTACAATCAGTGCCCTCGTCAACACCGTGATTTGACGCTGATTTGATCGCTGTAACGGACCGCACACGTGTATGGTAGACCATCGGTCGGCTCCCCAAGGGGAACGCCTCAGCCAGCCAGCGAGCAAACGGCCCACGTCTAAGCCTTAATTTACGTTGCTGCGCTCCTCCTTCCTGCCATCTTCGACCGTTGATTCGGTGGGTTACCGGAAAATGTGCGGTCGGATGGGTTCAAAAGGGCGTGTAAGGAGGGGTAATTATGGAAGGAGGGAAAGTTGCCATCAAACGTCTCCCAGCAAGCCCCGCTCCACGTGCGCGTGACGCGTCCTACTTACGCGTTTCTTTCGGATCTTGACCGGAGGCTCTTCGGCGTTTTGAGTGACGGATGGGACCCGTTTTACTCAAACTCACGTGCCACTGAATTCTGCCGCCATACTTCGCCATCAGAAATTCAAATCTAAATTTTATTAATTTTTTTATTTTTACAGATGAGATTAATAAATAATTAATTTTTATAAAATTTAAAATTATCAAAATTTTTAAATAATTATAATAATATTTTTGATTTTTTTATTTACATTTATTTAAATTTTTTTAACTAGATTCTTAAATTTAAAATTATTTATGATATATCTTGATTGTCCGTAATTTTATATATTTATTTATAAATATTTTTAACTTCTCATTAGAAGAGAGGTTAGTATTTTTTTTATAATAAAAAGAGAGAAGATTGCGCGCTGACTTTTTTTTTTTTTTTTTTTTTTTTTTTTTTGGCTATTAGTCGAGCTTTACCCAACTTAATTAAGTATGATGAAGATTGAAAGGGGAAAGATAGAAAAAAAAAAAAAAGAAGATGGTGATGGATCTTAGGCAACAGATATAATAAAGACTGAATATAATGGAGCAAGGGAAGAAGCGGGACACATGATTTCCGATGGACCAACGTCACAACCCTAGGAAGCTGTGAAACTATCAAGCAAACCATGAAAGAGTCGGAAGAAAGTTCTTCAAGCACTCGTGCCCAGTTTGACTTTGGTACGTAGTTTAAGGGATTGTGTTGTCTGATTCAAATGGCTACGTATAAGAGTTCAATCACTACCATTAAATCCATTAATGAATACTATATATATATATATATATATATATATATATATATATATATATATATATATATATATATATATATATATTAAAAAAATCATTAATTTTGCAAGAATGGGAACTTTAAACAATGTTATACTTGTAAGAATCCAGATAAACAAATCCATGTTATATATCTCAACTATCGCAACAATTTCAACATGGATCTCAGATGCAATATCCAACAATTTGAATTCCAGAAAGCACTTCCTACAGAAGGTAAGAAGAACAAAGATTGATTCTTTGCCTCATTTCTCGTACTTTAGCCTTGCTCTAAATATGAATTTCTCATGAACCATGCTTGCCTTCTCAAAGGTGCAGCAAAAGCTTTTTTGAAGCAATTTTATTTCTCAGGACCTTAGAAACCTAAAAGTAGGGTAACCACAAATTCATCCACTCATGCACTGGGCATGACTCGAGTTCATGTATCAATCCGAGCTAAGACTTCTACATAGTCTATAGTAGGGTTGCAATTGAGCTGAGCCAAATCAAGTCAAGTAGAGAGAGACTTGAGCTCGATTTAATTAAAAATATTTAAATTTAAAACTTGACTTGAGATTGATTGAATTATATCCAAACTTGAACTCAACTCGATTAAAAAATAAAACAATATCTGAGATCAACTCGACTTGATTCAAATATTAATCAAGCCATACTGAAGCTCCAATTCGAACCTTGATCAGAGTTAAAAAGTATATTTGAATCAAGCATGCTCAATAATAGTTTTAATAGCTTGGACATGACTCGACTTAGTATATTTTTTTAATATATTTTTAAAAAAGTATATTAAAAAGTATAGTAAATTTGTAAGCCTTCAAACCAAGTATTTTACTATTCAAGATTAATTCAAAAAATTGTTTAAAGTACTCAAGCTCAAGAATAGTTGAGTTGAGTCTAGCATGCTCGAATGGATCTCAAGCAGCTCACGAGCTGCTTGACTTATTTGTGCTCCTAATCTATGATTTAAAGAGAGGAAAAATCAATGTCTCTAGAACCTTTGCAAGCTATTCTCTAAATTCATGAAAAAAGAAGATGTGAAGAATGAAATCAAATTAAAGGGGGGAAAGAGATAGCAAAAGCTTATATGGTAGAAGGAGAACAAAAAAAGAACTTTGAAACCTTGCCTCTTTCAATTTGAAACCATGATTGAGGATTGAAAGTATGAAGTTTAGTTCTTTGCAAGAAGGCTCGAGGAGGATGAGGTTCCTCATGGCAAATAAGAGAATGAAATTTTCAAAATCCCATAGTTCTCGAATAAGTCCAATTTTGAGGCTCATCAAGGTTGAAAAAGGCAATAGGGGTGGCAAGAGGCTCAAAGAGGAGACCAATACGGGGGTTGCCACCAATGGCAGAGGGAGAGAGGCATGCCCAATTAAGGGAGAGGGTTAGGGGATGTGAGAGAGAGAGAGAGATATGATGATGAAGATAAGATGGAAGGTGGCAGGGAAGCAAATGGCTGCATGGAGCTTATGGATATTAGAATTTTAGCATCTCAGTTACTAATGGTGGAGGTGGCACCACAACCTCAGAAGAGAAAACACAGCCGTATCTATTCTTCAATAAACTCCATTGATGAAGAATGTAAATTATTTAATAAATTGAGAAAAGATTTAATAAATTAAAATTTTTCATAAGATAATTTAGTCATTTCATACATCCTATTAACGATGTCAAAGCTTGGATGGACAACTAAGTCATGTTGCAATGAAAAAGTAGATATTAGGGTCTAATTGAAAAAATATTAGAAGATTGGGGTGTAAGTGTAAATTATAAAAATTTGAAGGAATGTTGCTGTAATTTTCATAAAATTTTACTAGCTTCATACACTAACACCTTTAATTTTGATTAGAATTTCATTCTTAATTTCCAATCTTTTAATGTTTGTTAATATTTTTGCTTTATAGTTGTATTGAATATCACTGTACCAAGTCCCTACCGTAGACCGGAAAGATGATATTTAATTATCAATTACATAACTTCCAAAAACTTTGTCAGCTTCGTAAGTTGGCACATTCAATTCTAGATTAAGCTTTATAAATTTGTCAATATTTTAGAAACCGACACTTCATGTCCATCGAGGTGTTTGGTTTATAACTGAGCTGGGCATGCCCTAATGCAAATAAATATAAAATATTGGTCTTTATTGGTTCAAACCAATATAAAATCAATATTTTTCATGAACATCAAAACTAATACTTATAGTAGTAATTAATTATAATTTTATATTATTGTTGACATATTGATATCTTGATATCTTGCTTCTTATATATAATTTAGGATGGTCAATATTTCAATTTTTAAGAAATGTTTGCCTTGGATTTTGTAATGATCTTTAAGAGCCCAAAAGGCTCATTGTGACATGAAATCTGATTTGGTACAAAAATAATTAATTTTTATTAAATCTTGCTCTAATTGAAATGATTAACATATCAAGATCTGTTTTTCAAAAAGAATTATGGAGACCATTTAATTAAAATCAAAACCTCACTTAATTAGTTTCTTGGTGCATTTTATCTCCTAACATAATAGTCATCATAATGTTGATATTTCGGGAAATGATAAATTGTAAACCTTGTAATGATCAAACGAAGATATATTCCTTTTTGGTAGTTTCATTTGTTAATTCCTGGGATCAATATTGCACTTCTTACTACCTCTGCCTCTTGGAGATCCGAATGTTGGCAGGTTCATTTGAGGCTTTTCATGCTTGTGAGGAGGCTAACAAACTTGCAAATTACTTGTGTATTAAAAGATGTTGAACTTCCAACTACTCTATCAAAGGAAGTACCTAGTTAGTACTATATATATGCTATTAAAGATATAAAAAAATTACATAAACACTCCTTAAACTTTTCGTAGTTTGCACTTGAATCATAAATATTTTAATTTTTTAGTTAGACCCCAAAAATTACGAATTAGTTGTGATATGGCCCAAATGTCCACTTGAGCTCTAATGATATTAACTGCAAGCGTGAAATAATTAATACACCCTTGGATTTTTGTTCCTGCCAAAATACAACTCCTCTAATCCAGCTAAAAGGATATTAATGAAATCTTATGTCTAAAATCTCACATAACAATCATGTATTCACGAATCCTCGTTGAGATAAATGGCTAGGTCACAAATTAAGGAAATTAGAATGTTTGATGTATAAGTGCAAACTGCAAAAAGTTAACAAGATGCCACTATAATTTGTTCTAAAGATATAAATAAGTGGTTGGGAATTTTAAGAAAAGACTCGTTTCATTCGGCTATTTCCAAAGCTCAGGCAACCTTTATCCATGGCCATCATGCAACTTTGACAGGTCTAAATTGTATATTTTGTGCGAACCAACCAAATACACAATTTTTGCAACAAATATGCGCATATCTATTATATTCAATACACATATTTTAATTTTTTTAAGTGCACATAAGTGGCAGATAACAATTGGGGATCCCAGCTGTCTTATTCTTAGATGGGGAACACCCTTTTCAATTTTGGATTTTTGCTGCCATCTTGGAACAGTGAAGCACCATTCTTGCCTTTGCCAGATCACACGGCTCAAAAAGGGCCAACAACATGGACTATACCTTCTCTATCCCAGTGGAGTGCAGTGCGGGTGAAGGCTCCCCCACTGCATGCCCTGCCATCACTAAGAGAAATAATGGTTGACACTAGGCCGTGCCCTTGTGTCCTGGGCTCATTTTGGCGTTTATTAACTGTTAACTTTTATCATGAACAATGCCGTGCGGACCATCCTATTTGTTGCTTGTTCATCATTTGTGATAGCGAAAGGAAGGGGTTGGTGTGATTCACAAGGATTTGTCGCAGCCCCAAAACTTGAACTAAGATTGCAGCCTCTTGATGCACCACGATACACTCTAATTTATGTAAGAAGTTCTGATGTCTCAAATACTTGGTCTATGGAGTTCAGATATAGGTGACTAATACACAAGAGTCAGCAATAATAACTTTCCAAAAAAGAAAAATAAAGAAATATTCAAAGTGAAAAACTAATTCTAATTTATTATGTTTTATGGGTCAAGTGGGGGTGGATATAGTAAATTATTTTCTATTTACATATCTGGGTGGTGACAATTCCACGAATGAGCTATGCATATATATATTAGACCATATAAATAGTTGTTGGAATAGGAAGGCGGGGAATTAATTTTTCTTTTGCATAACAAAAATGATGATTTTGATTAATTAACTCCCAATATCACAAAGTCAAATAATTCTACTTGACTTTTGAATTATCTTAGGATGCTCGTCCCTTCCTATTACTTTAAAATCAACTTTTAAGTCTTTTTTTTAAACCAAATATCCTACTTTATAATCTCTAATTTCTAGTTGCCCTCTCTCTCTCTCTCTCTCTCTCTCTCTCTCTCTCTCTCTCTATATATATATATATATATATATATATATATATATATATATATATATAATCTTTCAACATCTGATATGCTATTGCTTTCAAATCTAGTTTTGAGGGAAGAATAACATGATCGAGATGACAAATAAACAGAGGAAAATCTAATTATATGAACCAACTTGAAACAAAATGCTTAATTAAGGATGAAATTTTAGTGGTCCCTATTGAGGAATAATTTATTAGATGTATCTAAATTGGTTGCATCATATAGTATAATGATCCATGACCTCACAAAAATGTTCGCTGAGAAGTATTGTTTGGGTTCCTTAGTCCGTTATGATTATCTAGGATCTGTCTTATATGTAAACAATATAGGAGTAAATATATCTAATATATAAGCCGGTGGTCCATCCAAAATACATTATGCTACAATACCCTCTAATCCACATAGATCATGAAACTAGTCCAACTTTATGCCTTTCATAATAGTCGAAAATCGTATGCAAAAAGACTAACTAGAATGCGCTATTTAGATTTCTTAGTCTTATATAAATATCCAAGATCTAATGATCAATGTGAGGCTAAATAAAAGATCCATGTATAGTTCCTATAAGATATATAGAAATTATAATGTGGGGCATCTCATAGCATTATTTTTTTTATTTATAAGAATATAATTAATTTAGAGTTTGACCAACTGATAACATTCTCGAATAAAAGCCAATAAGTTTGTCATACAAAGAGCCTCTTTTCTTTTGTCTCGTCGTCTCGTCCAATACCTGCAATTTCGCATAACTTTATAATACCAATATATCTGCAGAACATTAGAAAAAAAGTAGTGGAAAGTACTAATGGCATTGGGATAACTCCTTCTTGTTGATCTTAATATAATGTGGATTTTCACTGCAACAAAAATAGAAAGACTAGCTAAATCAACGGGCTTAATCATATTTTGGGTTGTCCATATGCCATCCCCAATTCCAATTAAGCTAACTCTGAACTAACAAGTAATCTCTTCAACGTTCTATGAAGTTAATTGATATGTCACTTCTAGAAAAGATGACATAATTGTGCAAAACTCTGATGGATGTTAAAGAGGATACATGCAAGTGTTGATGTATGGTTTATAATGTATTTCTAGTTCTCAAAATGTGCAAAAGAAGACCTGTATTTCCTAAACATGTGCAAAGGAGGCACATATAGTTCTTAATATTCATATGATTTTTGCCATTTTGTTATGTCCTAATTCAATTGGCTTGTATCATCCCAATAAAATCGTCATGCATCAAGCTCACTTTATACAAAGTCTAAGATAAGCCAAGACCCAAACATTCAAGCACCAACATAGGTGATTATGGACCGAGGAAATAAGAAAGAAAGCCTACAATTCTAATTATCACATCATTTAATAAGTAAAAAAAGAATGCAATTGTTGCACATCGATATTATGGTTATTGTATCTTACCCAAAAAAATGATATTTGATTTTTTTTTTTTTTTTGTTCGAGTTTCTAAAATGATGTTTTTTGAAGATTGGGTGGATATGTTATTTGTATATATTGCTAACAATTAGTATATATATTCAGAATATATGATATTTTTTATAAGTGCTGGTCATGTTTGGGGGAAGTGAGATGCTATGGCCAGTGAAATATCATTACATTACATATACGAGAGGATTTGTACAAGAGAGGAAAAATGCTAAGGATTTACATGTGTGAAAGATATTGAAGGGGAGAGAATATTAATGAGCTGCTGGTAACCATCCGAAGCTTTGCTTAAGGCCCCAAAGAGCGAACATATGCAAAGTCATATGAAGAACCACCGGCAGATAAGCTCTTTTAGCAAGAAAGATGCTTGAATTCCTCTCATGCCAAATGTGCTAACAAAGTGCCATTTGTAATTGATCCGAAACCTTCCAAGGATTAGAATGAATGCGCTTCCACCTCCAAGTAGACTAAAGAGTTGAACATTTGATAGCTAATCATTGATGTTGAGACAACTTTTTAATGTTTGCCAAATTCTACTGGAGAAGGAATAATTTAGAAATGGATGGTTCATAGATTCCACTCCTAGTCCACAAAGAGGACAACTATTATTAACCATCCAATATTTTCATAGCTACAAGTTCTTTAGCATACAATTTGTTTCTCAAAGCAAGCCACATAAATACCCTCGACCTTGTGAAAAAGTGTGAGAATTCCACCATTATTTAGAAATCCGGAATAAGATAAAACAAAAAACAATCTGTCCTTAGATAACTTCCAAATTGGCACATATCCAATTCTAAGGATATCATTGATGAGAAAAGCTTAAATAGAGACTTCATTTGCCAGATTGATAAAAAGAAAGCAGGCCAAATACTCTGATCTTCCACTTAAGAAATCTTTAGCTCAGCTACAAGGCAACGGTCATATTTGCTTTAATCAATGCACGATAAAGATCCTCAAAGAGCAAAAACAATGAGATTGAGCCAGTTCAAGAGTCCTCCAAAAATTTTATGTTCTCATGATTTCCAAGTTAGAATGTTGCCCAATTCCAGAATATGTATATCAAGGTTAATGCAAATATCCTTCAAAATGGGTGAAACCTTACTTACTCTCAGACCAGGCCTTGTCTTTGAATGATAGGCATTTTTTATTAGGGTTTTCCAAAGTACATCTAGCTAATTCACTAATTTCCAAGCCTATTCAGTCAAAAAAAAGAGTTCTTATTGCTTAGAATCTTAATGCTACACCTCCCTCCTTTGTGTCCTCACAGATAGAGTCCTAATTCATATGGCAATGATCTACCTTAATTGGCCAATTTTTTACTTACCCATTTTGGCAATCCAAATACTCATATATAATAGGGTGGTAAAGCAGTGAGGATAGCATTGATCAAAGTAATTCAGCCTTCAGTAAAAATCTATCCTTTCTTTATACAAGCCTCGATTGCATAAGCTTGTTAGGGGTGAATATATATTAGATAATATCTACGTAGATCTATCTATTTAAATTTGGATAAACATTGGAGCATTTATCTAATATCCTTATCCATAGACATATATATTAAAGAAAAAGGATATGGACATGAATAAATAACTACCCGATCCATATTAATTTTATATAACACCCATATACTTCTAATAATAAGTGACCATATTAATATGCTATTAACTTAATTTATTATATATTTAGTAATATATTTGATTCTATGATCATGAAGTTTCATTGTCGTTAGGTACAAGCTATAAGCTCTAACTCAAATTCAACCATTGAAGAATTATATCATAGAAGTAAACCATTAAAGCGAACGATAAAAGATATAAAAGAAGTATTGTAATAGTAATAAAAAAATATCGATGCAATTCAAGAACTTGACTTGAATCATTCCACCAGTACGATAGTTTCATTACCATATTGAATTATCATGGAATTCATATAGGCAAAAGGTTTTGGCTTAAATTGGAGTACTTGCAATATTTTAATTTTTCTATGGCATCAATGTAGTAATCTTGCTTCTACTCCGATCTATTCTAAAATTTATAATCAATTAAATATACTATAGGAACCATGGATCAACAAAGTCTACCAAAAATAATAAAACTAATACTGAGCTTGGTCACATGAGTACTCCAAATCAACATTAAGGTCGATATTCTATAAATATCATCACATAAGAACACTTCAAGAAGGTAGAAAACTAATCACCATTTAAGAATTATTGTAACCCTTAACCCTAAGCAGCTGATAACATTCCTCTTCAACCATATTGATAACCTCTATTTAGAGAAAAACTATTAAACTCATTCAAATTGATTATTGATATCAGCAAAATTCTAATGTGATTGTATATTATATAGCGGACAACAAAAGTGAATTTAAGTTGACGACTTCATATTTTGACATGCAATGATGGAAAATGATAAGAAGATAAAATAAAGAGTGGGAATATAGACCATGGCCACATTGTTACATGTTTATCTATTAAGAAAAGATGGCCCTCTTTGCATCCAAGGTGGAAACCCGCCTTTGCTTGCCCCCACCCCCCAAAAAAAAAGAATAAACAACTTGATTTAATGCTAACCATTAAACCTATAAACAATAACCATTGTATTCCGGCTTTCAACTAACACCAAAATATCTTTCTAAGCTCTACAAGTTATTTTGACCCAAAAGAACTTAGACTAGGCTCTGAAATAAATTTTAGGCTCAAATCCAATATTATTGATGGTATCACAATCTTTAGCAAAACATCAAGAAGTTCATGAATTGATTTGAATTATGCATGTAAGTTGGCAAGGAAAAATTCTTTAGCTTAGAATACAGCAAATCAGGTTGCATTTTGGGTTGCCATCCTGTGTAAACCCAAATATCCCCGTGCTCAGAACAAAGAAATCGGTCAATACAATAGACTCTTTATCATTAGGGTTAATCAAGAGTTTAAGTTAGAAAATAGAAAATTAAAATTTGTTGCTAGTAACTAATGCACTTTATGATTTTAATTGACTTGAAATATTTTAGTCAAATTATACAAAGATGATCAAAAGAATCCTATTATTTACTGTTAAAACTATTATAGATATAGATGTAGATATAAATATAAATATAGATATAAATTATCTTAATGCAATCATCACATTGAAATATATGTCATCAACCTTTACTATAACATGAGCCCACCAAAATGTAGCCCAATGAAAACATTGATCTCAATCATCATTGTCAAAGCATGCAAACTATCGTAACGCGGGCCCCAGCGTCCTCGCATTTGCACCGCTTATCTAGTTATAATCTTTATCAGCCTCCGTAACTCTATTCATTCGACGGCTTTAGAATTTTTTTTATAAACTTAATTAATACAGAGTAGGTGAAGGGTCTGGTCCGAGACTCAATCAAATGATCCGATGCAGAGCAGACACTTGGATCTGGAGCACGTTTGCATTGCATACACGAATCTTAATGCATATCCAAGCGTCTACGCTTTATCGTACCATCAACCTAATCCCTCCCACATTGAATCTGATTAGTGGGATTTATGTTAACCTGTGGGTATCATCTGCCAGGTGGACAGATTTTTGGCCGTCCGATTGGCAGGCATCTGCAAGGATGGGGCTGAACAGTTATTCCCACTTACCTGAAAAAGCGTCGGGACCACCTGGATGGCGGGCTTTACCGGCGTGCACGGCGCGTCTTGCCCCATGATTGCCGACTTCCGCCGACTCTGAGACACGACGCCGCATGTTTGCCGGCAACGAGATACCCGCCACCCGCCGGCCGTCGCCATGCCCTCCCATCGCAGACGCACCAGATTCGCGAGAGATTTTTATTCTTCGTCTGCCCCCCACCCCTAAAAAAGTTTTAAATCACCCCGAGCTATGCAATCACGGTATTTTTATGAACTGCTAAGGGTAAAATTGACATCTCGGGCCCATAATAACCACCGAACCATTTGCATTAGCGGTAAAATGCCCGCCTTGTACCTGTCCGGGGAGCATCGCCTTCCATGATCGCCCGGGAACCCTTTTTAACGGCCACCCAGCTGTAATCCGTTCTTTCGCCAACACGCTTTAAATGACCATTAATTTACCAAACTACCCTTCGTTATCCATCATTTTGGACCCGCTCACCGCCCGTGTACTCACCTCCAGCATTTAAAATTCCAAATAAAGGATCGCGCAGGCCCAAAATTTCCACCATAGTGGTGTTCACCCGGTTGGCACGGCACATCGCACCCGGAACAACTAAATTTGAGGCTGGTTAAAACCGTTCTACTGTATATGTTTTGGCTCATTCAATTAAAAAAATAATGTATTATTTTTATTTAAATTAATAAAAAAATTCAATTAATTAATCATTATTAATAATAAATATTTATACCTAAATTTTTTAATTAAATTTAAATAATAATAATTTTTTAAAATATTGAATGATCTGTTGATTTTTTATTAAATGATCCAAAATATGTACGAAAAAAAAAAAAAAAAACTTCAATCCATGATTTCTCTAAAATTTGTCTTTTTGACACGAACCACTCGTGAGGCGATTAAATCCCCTCATGTTACGTACTTTCGTACGGAGAGGACCGCTTGGTGTTAGCTTTAGGCTCCCTGCATTATACCAAGAATTAGAGGAATCCACGTTCAAAAATCTTCGAGTACTGTTAGCTACTTGATCCGATCCGTCCACTGAAAACTTAAAAAGCTAAGGTATGTTAGTAATTTCACGTGAATAAAAATAATTATACTCTTTGTTTTGCTAGAAGTACTCCCTGGCTCCCACTTTGGAAAGTTTTTTTTTGGCGTACGATATAAAAATAGGAGTGACAATATAAGTTCGCTTTACAGGGGATGCGGATTATTATAATTTGGATTATCTTTTCTCGATCGGGTTTTAGGAGGAAGGTTGGGAGAGAGCTCTCCAGGCGTAATTGTGGAGAGTCAAAACCACGGTGCTTGAGCTCGAACCATCTGGGCGATAGAGATAGAGGGAAAAAAAGGTAAAAGAGAATCCTAATTTTCGACGATTTCGCGATCCAGGTACTATTCTGCTGTTCGTACGATCCGTGTCGGTGTTTTCGTGGCCGAATTTGTTTCAGGATGGTGGTAAATCTGCCTGGTCATAATTTTTTTTGGCTATCTTCTGGGTTTCTAGGCTTTCATGGGGTTAGGTAGAGGGGAATTGGCAACTGTTGCGATTTTTATGTTTTTTGTTCAAGATTTCGCTGTTGCTTGCTGTGGAACTTGATAAGAGTGTTCTTTTGTGGTAGTTCTGTCACCATATCGCAAAAAGCCTGACGTTTGTTGGGAATGTTAGTGTGAAACCTAGGGTTTAGATTATGATCCTACTTAGAATGCGATTTCTTGAGTTGATCTCTGTTTTCTGGAAATAGATCATGTTCGAGTGTTTGTTTTTTATGCATTGAAGAAGCTTGAAGTGTGTTTCGTTGGATACGTTTACTGTTTACACTGATTTGAACGCAGTTTACTCGTTCTCAGCTGTATAGGTCAGTATTTTGATCGCAAACAAGAAATTTTGGTTTTGATGACGATGATGTTGTGATTGAGATGGATTCTGCGAGAAGCTGGTTCCAAAGATTCCAACCTAGGGATAAGTCGAAGTTCGGACCGACAAAAAAGAAGGATATGGACAGTGGGAAAGATTTGCAGAAGCCTCCAGTTGATGATGCGCCTTCAAACGCTACAAAACAAAGGGTTGCAGCTGCGAAGCAGTACATTGAGAACCATTACAAGACGCAGATGAAGTCCTTGCAAGATCGAAAAGAGAGGTGATTTTTTACTCTGCTTCTTCTTTGTTTCCTTTTTCTTTCTCCTTTTCCTTCATGGTGTATAGTTTGGTACAGAGGGATATTGAATTACATGATATACAAAAACAGAATAACCTTGAGAGGAGTCTGATGTACTTGAAATTACTGATTATTCAATTTTGCATTATAACATTATTTTACCAATTTAATTGATCTCTATGATAATGATACTGTTCTCTGTCTGCATTGGGCCCAATGAGTTCCTTTGATGCAGGCTGGCCATATTGTTGGAGGGTGGGTGACACTCCAACGTCCTTGTCTCTACTGAGTATCAGGATGTCTTTGGATGTAGCTCAACTCAATCCAATTTAACCAAGCCTTAATCCCAAACTAGTTGGGGTTGGTTGTATGAGTCCTTTTCCTCCATTCTACCTACATATAATACTATGTACATAGCCCCTCCAAAGCCTGGATAAAGGAAGACGGTTGCAGTAGGTTGATGGTTGGCGTAAAACTATAGTTGCATCCTATTAACATGGATGTGGTACTACAATGTAGCATATTTTATAGATTTCTTTTTTTTTTTTTGAATCAAACATAAATGGTTTTCTAACACTAGTTGTTTGGTTGCAAATTGAAATTTTATGAAAGCATTAATCATGAAATCGAATATTATGTCTTTCCACTTTATACCTTTGCTTACTTTATAAAATAATCTCAATTTTAAAAGTTCAAGGAAAAAATCTATGAAAATGACAAAATCATGTTTTTGAATTTAAAAACTTTCAAACATTGCCTACCAAAATTTGCTGTGATGGTATCGGGGCCCGGATTGATCAGCTAGCGGTACCCCTTGTGCCATTCTGTACCGGATCCAAACCGACAGGGTAGATAGGGTAGAGGGAGAATAGGAGAAAGGAAAATTGAGAAAGAGGGGAAAGGAGAGAGAGAGGGAGAGAGGGCCTCCAGAGGCTGCCATAGCGCCGCTGTTGCTGCTGGAAAGCTGGAGGTCGAGCTCTTCCCTCCTTTGATTGAAACAAGGGCTTCGACCCTTGTTTCGTTTTTTATTTTGTTTCTATCAGTTGAAGTTTTGCCGACTTCATTGTTTCTTTTTTCTTTTCCGATTTCCAACAAGCTTTTATGTGGTTAAGTTGGCAACTCCCCTCCTTTAGCTTTTCAGCAGTGTTGGTGGTGGTGCAACGGCCTCAGTGGGCCTCCGGCGGCCTATGGCAGCCTTCTCTCTCACTCTCTCCCTCTTCTTCCCTCCTCCATCTCTTTCTCTCTTTTTTCCTCTCTTTCCTTCTCCTTCTCTCCCTCCACTGGTTTCTTGTTTTGATTGCGGAAACCATCATGGTCCACTACCGGCAGCTTGGTACGTCCTAAACTGGGCAATCCAGGATGGTTCCACAATCCTTGCCACACAATGTTTTTTGAACATTCCACATGTTTGACTACTTGGTGCATTAAAGGTAGATTTGGTCTTCTTATGGAAGTTTTAGACTTGTGATTTGCTTACTATTGTTGTTGTAATTTATATTGTGTAGTGTGAGAGGGTTCTTTATACAATATTTGAGAAAAATGTCAAATCTATGAGATGACAACAGCATTCTTTTTAAATTTAAAACTCTTCAAACAATACATGATATCTTCTATACATAGAATGCTGCTTATGTCTGCTGCAAATTGGAGACCAAGTTTCCACTGTTGAACTCCCTGACATAAAAAGGCAGATTTTGAGATTTGGAAGCAGGTTTTGCCATATGCCGCTTAACACATGATGGTATTTTCCTATCTCAACAGTCTAGCATGTATGGTAGGCAAGCCTAAAGTGACAACTTTACTTCCACCTTGTAGCCAACCTAAACGACATTTTTATATATAAATGCTTCTTTTAGCTGTGTTTTGCTTTTATGGTAGTTTTGGCCATGTCATGGAAGCTTCAACTAGAGATTTGCTTTTATAGTCTAGCTGTGATTTGCTTATTATTGTTGCTCTTTATTTTGATTTGCAAATGAGGATTTTTAGTGTAATGATAAGCAAATAGATGTTGACTAAAATATTTATCGTTGTCAGTCTTTTTTGTGAATATTAAAGACATGCATCGATGGAATATGCCACACAAGCAACTTTCTGACTTTTCCATGCATCTCTAAATTAATCACGGAATATGGGACTTTATACCATTTCGCTAGATAGGATCAGTAGATGCCGCTAGATAGGATCAGTAGATGCTGCCTTTTTTTCACCCAAAACAACTTGGTTTCTTTTAACATGCACTTTCATTTGAGACTTTTCTATTGAATGCCTAAGATGTCTTAGTTTAACTTTACTTTTCAATGTGGTGAACCTAGACGCTGGATTTTGGAGAGGAAGCTTGCTGATGCTGATGTTTCTGAGGAGGAGCAGAACGATCTCCTTAAGCATTTAGAGAAGAAGGAAACTGAGTACATGCGTCTTCAAAGGCACAAGATGGGGGTGGATGATTTTGAACTGCTGACCATTATTGGGAGGGGCGCATTTGGAGAGGTTGCCATCTGCCCACGCTTCCTGCTGTTGTGGTTGCTTCCCCTCGTATTATGGCTTGAATATAAGCATATCTATTTTGATGTTATGCAATAGTTTACTGTGTCTTCTAACAATGTATTATAGGCAAAACCTTTTAATTTAAAATGATAGCATATGAATCAGTTCTCTGATTGTCCGAGTTAAAACTGCTTGTTGATCTTGACAAATCAGAATTTGTTGTATTTGTACCAGTATGTTCGTCTTATCTGCGGAAGCTTCCTGTCTTCTCTTTTCTTTTTCTTTTTTCTTGTTTTGCATAAGCATTGTCTCTGTTGTTCATAATAAGATTACTTAACTGGCATCAATTTGAGATTCTGTGGCAGATCCAACTTTACCTTTCAATGTAACTACCCTGTACTGGATGTTACACTATAATTTTGTTCAAAATGCTATTCTTTTTCATTTATTTTTATGTATAGTATTTTGTTAGAAGTATCAACTTTGTAGATTCTTGTTGCTGTTAATCTCGTAGAGTGGTCATGTGTGCCTATATTGACATTGCAACTATACCCCTCTGCCAACACAATTATTCTACTATTATCTCTTGATTACTTACTGCTCATCTGTTCTGATGTTTACATCTTTCTTGATGTGACGAAATTAGATTGTGAACATCCTCTTATTTTGGTTGAGTATAGAAATTTTCTTGGTCAGTTATGACTTACTAGTACAAAGCATGTGCATTTGCACATCAGATATAAGATGGGCGATTTCAAAATTGAGGTCCAATCTTTGTCATTCTATTTCTATTTTTTCTTTAACAAAAAAAAAAGCATCGATCCATGGGAATTTAGGAGTCTAATGGATGGAGTCAATGGGAGAGTTTAAATGCTCAGCAGAAAAGTGGAGTGGCTCCATGAAAAACCAGACGTGCACATATTTTAACCAGCAGAGTCAAAGGTTCTGGATGCAGTCCAACTCTTGGTGTTGGCATTATAATAGTAGAAAAAAGAGAAGCCAGCATGGGAAATACTGAGCAACACATTGTTATTCGATTGAAAAAGGACTCAGAATGGAAGCTGAGCTGCATGCAAAGGGATTTTTTTACAATTTTTTTCCCCATTTCTTATTGGGTGAGCGGTGTGTGTGTGTGTGTGTGTGTATAATTTATTTTTTAAGTTGGTAAATTTACTCTTATTGTTAAACAGTCACCTCTTATGTTTCTTTTAGGGGAGAAAAGGCAATCCAAAAGAGTGTATGCTACAAAAGCGGGAGTATTTATAGGAATTGAAACTTGGATAAAAGTGAAAAGTTCCTTTTAAAAATGGAGGGGAACAGAAAGAATCCATGGGATTAAGCATGATTTTCCCTCTAAGGAAAGGAAACAATTTCATGTTTACCAAAAAGTAGTGTGCATGGACCCTTTTTTTTTTTGGAAACATGGAAGCCTCTGTGGCTTCCATTTGATTTGCTCATGGCTGTTGGCACCACCAACATGAGAGGTTTAGGCTCTGATTGTGGTCTCATATGGCAAGCCTCAAAGCCTTTCCTAGATGCTGGTCTCATATGCCCAAAATCAAAAGTTGGGTTTGTCTTTGTCTAAAGATGATCAAACCTTTGCCTGCTTATAGAATAGCTTTGTGTGTTGAATTGGATTCATCATATTAATACAAGTAGAGACCAATGATCCTATTATTTGATTACATAAAATTTTACATAACAGTGCACTTTTAAAATGTGATGTGTAAGACCACATGTGCAGCTGCACATGTATTTAGTTGTCTGACTAACTGCATACCCCATATGCGGCTATTGTATGTGGTTGGGCTGCATATGTGTTGAAAAGATGATTTGCTTAGAATTCTGTGGACGCATATGCATTAGGTTTAACATGGTGCAGCTGTATATACAGTTTACTCATCATCGTGCAACTACATACATGGACCTTTTAGCATTGTATAACCACCCTTATGCAAAAGGATGTGATTACAGTAGGTTCAAAAGCTAGTGGTTGGGCTGGCTGTCGGTTTCAAGCAGGCCATATACATGTATATTAACAATGTCAATGTTTTTATTATTTTATACAATTAATTAGAACCAAGCATTAAGTAATAAGCACTAATTGCTAGATGTCATTTTTGTTGATATTGCTATTATTTATGACATATATGGCTATTGTTATTGTTCAGCACTAGTTGTTGGATGTCATTGATATTAAAATTTTCTATTATTTATAAAAAATACTTCTATTATTATTGTATATAATATACTTTATTTATTTTAAATATTTAACATGCTAACCATATAGGTACTTGACACCTGCATATCGCAGCTTCCTTTGAAAACATTGGGAAGTGACATATTTAAATAGATCTATCGGGTGGCATATAGTTTACAGGAAGATAAACTATTAATGTGATTTCTATTTATTACAATCCTCTATGGATATGAACAACAATTCTTCCTCGCCATCAATTTATAATTTATGAGCCTTGTCTTGAGTTATGTGAGTTATTTTGCCCTTTTGGTTTCTAATGTTGAACACTTTTAAACAGCCCCTTTGGTTAGCAAATTGAAAGATTTATTGACATAGATTATATGTTAGGGGCTTGAGTTTGTCTATTTTTTAATGATTCAGAAAAACTAGGGATTGCTAAGTGGAATTTCTTCCCCGCCATAAGTAACTTATTTTTTTTTCCAAAACTATTGACCTGATTCAGATTCTTAGTAGGTTTTGATGCAACCACGCAGGTGAGACTTTGTAGAGAGAAGACCACTGGTAGTGTTTACGCAATGAAAAAGCTTAAAAAATCTGAAATGCTTCGGAGGGGCCAGGTATCATTAACAGGTCAAACTTTCCTTTGTTGTCAATTATCTTGATAATCTGCTGACCTGCCTGTGTGCATTTTTAAGGTGGAGCATGTGAAAGCTGAAAGAAATCTTCTTGCGGAGGTTGACAGTTCTTACATTGTCAAGCTTTATTGCTCTTTCCAAGATGAAGAGTTTTTGTATCTTATCATGGAGTATCTTCCTGGTGGAGACATGATGACTTTGCTTATGCGTAAGGACACACTGACAGAAGATGAGGCCAGGTTTTATGTTGCAGAGACAGTTTTGGCAATTGAGTCTATTCACAAACACAACTACATTCACAGGTATTCTTTTAGCAATTCTGTATCATTTGTTTTGCAACCTTTGTAGGGTTGTAAAAGTAGAAAATTACTGTCTATTTTTACAGGGATATAAAGCCAGACAATCTATTGTTAGACCGAAATGGTCACATGAAGCTTTCAGATTTTGGGCTGTGCAAACCCCTTGATAGCAGTAGTTTTCCAAATCTGAATGAGCCTGACCATGCAATGGGAAGAAATATCAAGCCTCCATTGGAGAGTAATAAGCAGCTGAGCACCTCCCCTGCACCTAGGCGTACACAGCAGGAACAGTTATTGCATTGGCAGAAAAATAGGCGATTGTTGGTATGTCATTTGTTAAATTACTTCATGTATAGCTATTCTACATGTAGATTGTAATGGTTTAGTTGTACTTGTAATTTATCAAATGCTAAAATTTGGATATATTTCCTCATTTTCATTAGGGATTTTTGCATATGTACCCTGCAAAATGGCTTACCGCATATTATCCATTTCTGTAAGTAGAGCAAAAAATGTTACAAAGGAGTGGTTATATGAAAGTTCTTTTAAAGGAGTCTGTGATAAGCATAGCTAAGAATGCCTTACCCTATCTGTTGTTGGATTGTTTCCATGAATACTATTCTGGTGGCGGTAGTTGTAAGTTAACTAGCACAAACTTGAGGCCCATTTCAGTCTTCCATCAAGTTGGTAGGCATTCTAGTAAGAGAACCATAAGTGTACTTTGCTTGTGTTCATAAGATGTTCTTTGTCCAATTATATGTTCAAACATTGCTTTAAAGTTAACACTTAGTCTGCAGGTTCGTCTGCTAGCTTGACATGTTCCTCGGTTCCTCATCTAGATATTATAGTTGATAGGTTTTTCATTTGTATGTGTACATTTATGGATGGGATATACTGACAAATGACAACCCTTTTTTTATGTTTATGCTGGCCCTTATGTTCATTCTATTTCTTTGTCAACTGCAGGTGGGTATTAGCTGCAGTTCTAACATTTGTTACCATGTTCTTTTGTGATTGCAGGCTTACTCAACCGTCGGTACCCCTGACTATATTGCTCCAGAAGTTTTATTGAAAAAAGGATATGGAATGGAGTGTGACTGGTCAGTTTTTCATTTTTGTTAGGAAAAATTATCTAGAAGTCCTTCGATTGATCCGGACTCATTTTTAAATCCCTAGACCATGCAAAGTTACTTTTAAGTTCCTGAATTGCACAGGAGTTATTTTTAGATCCCTGCCATATTGATGTTTGGTTATACAGCTTTCATCTCTGGTTACACTTTTACGATTTTTGGTTACAGGTTTCCAAATCTGGTTACATATTTATGACTTTTAGTTATACGATTTTCATCTCATATTACATGTTTATGATTTTTGGTTACACGTTCTTTATCTCTGGTTATATGATTTTTGGTTACATAGATTTCATCTCTGGTTACATGGATTTCATTTCTGGTTATACGGATGAAATCACAAAATGATAGGGATCTAAAAATAACTCCTGTGCAATTCAGGGACTTCAAAGTAACTCCGCAAGGTCCAGGGACTTAAGAATAAGTTTGGGTCAATCGAGGGATTTTTAGATAATTTTTCCTTTTTGTTATATTCTTGAACTTTCTACCAGTTTCTTGATCATGCATATATCTATTAGGTGGTCACTTGGAGCAATTATGTATGAGATGCTTGTGGGTTACCCACCATTCTATTCTGAAAATCCAATGTCAACCTGCAAAAAGGTACGCAAGCCAAGTTTAGTAATTGCTTTAATGCTTTTCTTGATTATATGATCAGTTTGAGAAGTTACTTTTGTTTGAATTCATTATTTTTTATGGTGGAACTCTTAATGTGGTGTATTTCCGTGGGGGGTCCACTGTTGATTATTGTTCCAGTGCTTCCTGACCATGACATCAATTCTCCATTAGCTTTCCTATCTCAAAATAAATCTTCGAATGAAAATCCATGAAATTTCTTTCAGAGCACTTGCAATTTTGATGGAACAAATTTGGGATCATGGATCTTTTTAAAATATACATTGTCAACATTAAAATTAGCCTCTCATGTCCATATAGATATGGCCTCCCATCAGTTCTTATGACAATTTTTTTGTTTGATATGATAATGGAATTGGGACCACCATCAACACATTTAACTTGCTCCATACTCCCTTATTCACCTGTTAAAAGATGCCAATTGTTAACCTTAGACCTACCTTAGATCGCTAATAAAATCTGGCCTGCATACTGGTTCTTGGTATAGCAATTAAATTCGTATTTTACTCCTATGTCTGTCAATTTAATGAAAAAGATATCCACCCTCATGGGTAAAAGGCTGACATATTTAAAGTGTCTACCCTCCATGTTCTTTTACCACATTTGAAAACCATCTGCACCCCCCTCTTATTTCATAGACTCCGCAGTGTAATCAATATGCTTCGCCCTGATTTTTCACCTTTACTCATCCCCCACTTTTGCACCCATATTCTTTTATTGAAGTTTTGCAATTAATTCTAGGAGTAAAAAGATCTCCATTAACACCCTGTACCCTTTCATGCTACAATGGCACAGCACCTTCCCCTAGCTTGGATGACAATTGCATTCGCCAACCTTATCACCTAATCCACAAACATACCCTGCATTTGTTTCCCTCACATTTCCCCTTGACCTAGTTTAATTAACTCTTCCTCTAGGTCTCGATCGTCTAATCTAAAACAAACTAATCATAGCCATTATTTAAGAGACTTTAATCAGCAGGTGGGTGGCTTCACAGCTGCAGAGCACCAAGGTGCTAGGTAAGCATCCACATTTCAAGGTGCTTCGGACTATAAAAATAAAGGTTCGTGGACTCGATACCGACACCCGTGCCGATTGCTGGTTGGTACGGTATGGTAGAGTACTGTACCATACCATCCCATACCGCTAATAAAAAAATCACAAAAAAATCTCATCCAATGGTTAAAAAAAAAAAAGAAAAAAAAACTGTCCTGTACCGGACTGTACCGCCCCATACAGGTGCCGTACTGATCCATACCGGATCAAACCGTTCAATACCGGCCCATACCGTACCGTACTAAGCGATTCGATTCGATTCGGTTCAAGCCATTTTTCGAAAAATCGGCCTAAACCGTCCGGTTCCTTGCCGGTATGGTGTGGTACGATGTGTACCAACCGGTTCGGGCCGGTATGGAAAACCATGATAAGAACAAATAAATATAGGGGAAAAACCTGAAAAATTATAATACAACAAATGAAACACACCATGTCAAATAAGATGTAGCAAGTCACTGACAATTATTAACTTGGAAATGTCCAATACTAACTTTTAAATCAATATCAATGTTTGCCCTCAAAAATGATGCAGAATGTTAAGCTTGGCTCCTAGGCAGGCTGCCTTGGCTGCCAAGGCTGTCTTTTAGAAAAGTGATCTCTTTATCTTTATCAAACAACTAAAAATGCAAAAAAAAAAAAAAAAAAAAAAAATCCACTGTTATTATAACACTTCAATGTTAACAATGGCATATATAACCCAGGGAATAAGGATATTCCTACATTCTCCTCTGATATTCGATAAATAACCTCATCCTCCTCTTCCTACTTTCTTATGTATGAGGAACTCATAGGACAGAAGATATTCCTACTTTCTTTAGCTTAGCAATTCTTCAGTATATAGTCTTTCCATCCACCCAAACTCTAAAGGAGATATTCAAAAAAAAAAAAAGTGTGCACAAAAAATCGAATCATGGTAAAATCCATGACAAGCTAACAATGACTCTATATATCTATGAAAAATCTGAAAAAGTAGGAGAGCTCCCTTGACCCCAGAGATCCTTCCTAATGTAGAAGAGTGCTTCCGGAGTCTCAATTTAGTGTAAATAATTTCTCTAATCTCCATAAGATATAAGAGGAAATCTATTTCTTCAGAGGAGTTTACCACTGAAAAGCCATTTCTTATATCAGATATAAGAAAAATACCTGTCATTTTCTAGAATTCCTACTTAGGGATTTTTCAGGAAAATCCTACAGGATCTAGCTGGATAGGCTGGAGAGAGAGAGAGAGAGAGATGGCAGGGGGGAAGGAAGGGAGGGAGCAAGAAAGGGAGATGGAGAGCACGGGGGTTCCTGCATGGATTGGGCCCCATGCCTCCCTGCACTCTCCATGTCCAACTCCCTCCATCCTCCTCCCCCTTCCCCTCAACAACAGAAAGAAAGAAAAAAATATCTGCACTCGCTTCCTGGCCTTTCCCACCAGATTTTTCCAAGCAGGCTTTTAAAAAGTATTTCAGGAAATACGCATAACATTCACTTTGCGCTTTATCTATCTATTCTGTGAGTTAGTTTACTTAATTTTTTTTTGATTTAACAGTTGGTGCATCTTCAGTTTGCTTGTTTATAGATTTGTATTCTTTTGTATCTAGTTCAGATTTTCACCCTTTTTGCACCTGCAAGAATGCCTAATTTAGCGGCACTTAATGATGCTAAGCATCGCTTTGCCAAGTGGATTCCTTTTGTTCTCATAGTTACATGAATCCATCCTTCCTATGAGATACCGGCATTGTCATGTGGTATATGTGATGGCTCTACCTTGTATCGCTTCAGTGGTTAACTAGAAATGATACCTATGGAAAAATGAAATTCCTCCTATGGTGAATATTCACTGATTTTATTGTGCATTCCATTTTCTACTCTCAAATCAATACTTTTATTAGAAAAAAAGAGTCCTAAAATTTGAGACTATATAGATTGGTAATACTTTTAGAAAAGCTTAGAGAGTCGTTATCAAATTAATGTAAGGAATTCATGAGTGATTGAATTTTGTTGCTACAGAGGATATTAAAAATGAACACGGTGCTCACAGCAGCATGCATACATTGTGCATAAGCATGCTTTAGTCAGTTTGGTGGTGGAGAATTTACATGACCACTGATAATTGTACAAAAAATTAGAAATCATTTGTTCTAAAATCTGTAGCAATTGATTTAGACTTGATGCAGGGTCCTCATGTCTGAAGTCTCTCGATTTATAATCTTAATCTTCTGCAGCAGTAGTTGGGTACATGGATACAGTTTAAGTAGCTGAACTCTAGTTTGTTATCCTAACTTGCTTACTCCGTGTCCTGCAGATTGTAAATTGGAGAACGAACTTAAAATTCCCTGATGAGGCAAAGCTTTCACCTGAAGCTAAAGATCTCATCTGCAGACTCCTGTGCAATGTAGAGCAAAGGCTTGGAACCAAAGGGGCCCATGAAATAAAGGTTTGCACTTATCAAGATAACCAATTCCCCTTAGTTTTCTTTACTGTCTGGTTGAAGGTTAATACCAGGACAATGGTCCATTTCAGGCACATCCATGGTTTAAAGGCATCCAGTGGGACAAACTGTATCAGATGAAAGCTGCTTTCATACCAGAGGTTAAAGATGAGTTGGACACTCAGAACTTTGAGAAGTTTGAGGAGGCAAGCCATTCTTCATGTTGGCTGAATCATCTATTTTTTTTAAGCACAAAGTCTATGTATCCTTCTGCATTAAAAATCACATACATAAACTCATGATTAAACTCTTGATGCACTGCATCTCAAGTACCTTCAATATTTTTTTGTTTGGGATGCTCAGCCTACTATGTACTTGGGACCTGCCTTTTTGTCTCTGTTACCTTGAGCACAAATGTCTTCCTTTCTGTGCTTGCATTCTTTACTTTTGCCTTTCAATTTCATTCATCATGCTTTTCAACTATCCCTTCTGTGCCTCTATTCTTTCCTGCTGCCAAGATTTATCTCATGTTTAGTATCTTTTAACCTTCCAATAGTGGATACTGGAAAATTTATGCAGTAATATGTCTGGTTAGTATCATTTACGGAATGGAGCTCATGTTGTTTGACTTATTATTTTGTCTTTGGTAAGGTGCAACAATGCCTCTGTGATAATGTTTAAATCAGTAGTGGTGACCTAGTGATCTTTGGATGTTGTAACAACTCTCAGTTTGTGCTTGGTATGTTAGTGGTTCAATTAGGTTTAGAATTTTTCGATCAAGCTGGAAAAAAAAATAATTAAAAAAAAACTATTGTTTGCAAGTATCTTGTAGTACTTTTATACTCAAATGTTCATTTGCTAATTAGAGTTACAGGTCGTGTTCTTCCAGCAAGTATAAAATGATTGAGTTAAGACAATGACAAAAAAATTAGAAATGAATGTTGTGCTATTAAATTGAATATATCCTTTGCGTTCAACAGATGGTTTTGATCAATGTCTCTTCTGCTTTTATACTTCTCATAATTTTTATTTAATTCAAAAAATAAAACCAGCATTTTTAAGCATAGCTTCTGATTTGTTCTGCCTGTAAAAAATTATAATTTGTGAATATCATGGTTCAGACTGCAGCACCAATGCAAACTTCATCAAAGTCTGGCCCTTGGAGAAAGGTATGTTGCACTACTTTTCCTATATCCTTGCTTGTTCTGATGACTTATACAGAACACTATCATGAGTTTTGCAAGTCACTGCACAGTATCTGTCCTTTTTATCGGTTGCCATGAAAGATTTATAGGTGGTTATATTTTTAAAAATCATATGTTGTTTTATTGAGTTTTATGTTTGTCAAACTGTGTTTTCTCCCCGTTACCTTACAAGGCATGGGGGTTGATGTCTAACAGACTTGTCATAATACCATGTGTTTTCTGAGAACCATTTATATTGCTTTTAAGCATGAAGAATTTATTAACTGTTGCTTACTGTTGAGAATTTAAGAATGATCTTGGTGATGTTAATGTGTTTTCTTGTCTGTACATTTAAATCATAATACTAAATCCATTCTACTTTGAATCATTACCATTTATTTCTTTAACCGTTTGATCTGTTTCAGAATCATGCCCTCAATCATAATGATATTGGTTAGATCCTCTATCTTTGTTTATAAATTATTTTAGATCTTCCATCATCCCTTCCTTTCAGCCCTTTTGATCTTCCATCATCTTAGATCTTTCATCCATGTATATCTTTCACCGTTTGATCTGATTCAGAATCATGCTTTTGATCATAATAATATTGGTTAGATTCTTTATCTTGTTTATAAGTTCTTTTAGATCTTCCATCATCCTTTACCTTCTGCACTTGAGATCTTCCATCATCTTCTTAGATCCTCAATCATCTTCAGAATCATGCCCCCAAGCATAATTATATTGGTTAGATCTTCTATCTTTGTTTTTATAAGTTCTTTTATCTCTTCGATCATCCCTTCCCTTCATCTCTTTAGATCTTCCATCATCTTCTCAGATGTTTGAACCATAATAAAGATTTAACCGCATGGCCCTTCAGATCTTCCCTTCACCCCTTTGGATCTTCCATCATCTTCTTAGATCTTTCATCCTTGAATTTCTTTCACTGTTTGATCTGATTCAGAATCGTGCCGTCAATCATAATATATTATTGGTTAGATCCTCTTCTTTGTAAGTTCTTTTTGATGTTTCATCATCCCTTCCTTTCAGCCCTTTATATCTTTCATCATCTTCTTAGATGTTTGAACCATGATAAGGATTCACATGGCTTGTGGAAAATTTTTGAAAATGGTAGTGATTAACAGTTTTGGGTATTCTAGACTTCCATGTGGAAGATCATACCCATATTGGCAGACTTTCATTTGACAGGTGATAGGCTTACTTGCTTGGAGATAAAGATGTTTGGTTGATAACATAAATCATATTGGGATATCAGATCCTTTATGGCAAGGCTAACTTGCAAGCTTGTGTTAACGTGAGTTTGGCTTGAACTTAGTATTCAAACCTGTTGGCAGAGTTTGAGTTTTGAACTTGACGCTTTGGACTACATGTGATCAAATGACTTAGTGTGAGTTTAACTTTGTTGAAACTCGATTTGACTTTAACCTTGTTGAAACTTGATTTGACTTACTAGTTTCATATGATAGTTTACTGTAGTGTTGAGGTAAATTTGGGGTTCAGCTTAGGTCAGATTGATTATTCAAACTTTATCCATCAAAGAAAAGCCAAGATGAGCTCTGCCTGCCAAATGTTTACTTTGGACATTTTATCAGCTTATGCTGAAGCAGATGGGTGGCCCTCTTTGTATAGATGCATCTGTTTTGAAGGTTTATAATAGTAATTAAACTTGCTAATTGCAAATTCCAACTATTGATGTCTAATAGTTGGAATTTGGCTAATTTGGTATCACCCCTAAGAATTGTGGTAGGAAATAATAGAATTTCATTAGAACTACAAAGACTTATTTTCAAGGCTTAGAAAATTGAGCATGCTTCCATGAATGAAAATTTATAAGTACTACTATGTAAAGTTGTTATGCTTATTTCTTGTACTTCTTCATGTTTCGGTAGGCTAAAGTGACTTTTGTTGTCTGCCGGTAGGACATAGGAAGGTGATAGTGGGGGTTCCCTTCCTTGGAGTTGGTGCTTCATACTCAGCAAGTAGTTACAACTTGGTGAAGGAAGTCTTCCCTTTGGCACATGGAATTTGGTGCCACACCGACCCTTTTAATCTTGTGACCTATCTAGCATTGTATTTTGGAGGGAGACCACAATTGGGAAGGAGAGTTTTTTGGGTGAATTATTGGTTCTTTTAACATCCTACGAGGCACTAATATAAAGATCTTCTCTAGAAACCTCCAGAGCAGAGTAAGTTTTGAAGTTTTCTATTTTAAACAAGTTAAAAAAGAATCTAGCATGGAGGTGAATGAGAAGCTATATCAGTGTGAAGACTTTTGGATGCATGGTATGGTTTTTGATTAAGCTGTTGGTGGCACCTTGTTTATTTTTATGCACCATCAGTCTGTACGTCATTCTTTCTTCTTTGTTCATCTTGTAGTCCTCCCTCTATCTTATTCATTTCTCATGCAATCCCTACTTTTATTTCCCCCAGATGGAATAACTAGGACCTGTCACATGGATTTTCTTGTGTGTCCAGAATGGGTTTGGGGTTCAGTTGTGGACGATGAGCCTATATTCCTTAATTTTAAATATGATGGTGAGAGTCTGTTAGGTTTTGAAGGGCATGCTGGATATGTTAGATCCTGGGTTATAGAATGATCTTATATTTGAGGTGGTCCTGTTTTGTCACTGTTGTCTATACTCTTGTATAACTGAAAGATATGTTTACACATGTTCTTGTTTTAAAGCATATCATAAAGAGCCTTGCATTGATATAGTTGTATACAATAAAAATAGTGAAGTCTTAGAAGCATATTATACATGTAACAAGAGCTGTGAGGAAGAAATTTTTGAAGAGGTTAATATTGTCGTCTTCCTATTTTGAAAATAATAGTTCATAGTCACATGCAGTGCATTTGAGTATCAAACAACAATAATAAGTTTCTATGAAAATAAAGAGATTTAAAAGAAATTTATTTTGGGTTATGTGCTTATTAATGTGAATGAACATATAACAATAACAAGGAGAAACATGGAAAATCAAAGTACAACCATATTCGATAAAAAGCCCATAGTTATATCTTCCACCTTCTCATTTATTTACTTTTTATATTCTGAAGAGAAGTAATAGCAATAATGACTGGCAATGTAGAAGGGCATGACATTTCCTGGTGCCATTAGGAACAAAATGATGAGATAAACAGACTTTGGAATGAAGACAAAGTCCCAGGATCAGTTAGGGATACTTGTGGTGCCAAAAATAGATAACCTGCTTGAATTGTTAATTTTTGTGTTTATAATTTAATATTTATAGTTTACAATCTGTTATATATATATAGAGAGAGAGACAAGATATGATGTAGGTTGTTATAGTCTGATTATACAATATCTTAGTGTTATTAAGCTTGTTTGGTTCGTTATACTGAAGTGAGTATTTCTCTCTACCCTTACAGATGCTCTCATCCAAAGACGTGAACTTTGTGGGTTATACTTACAAAAACTTTGAAATTGTGAATGATCATCAAGTTCCAGGCATTGGTTGTCCTCTCATTCTCTCTCTCTCTCTCTCTCTCTCTCTCTCACACACACACACACACACACACACACTCACCATATGAATATATGATGATGCAAGGATAATCAAAGATCATCTCATATCCTTGAGTTGCTATGTTTAATTAATTTTCTAATAATCTTGTTTTAATCATTTTAATGTACAGCCGAGTTAAAGAAAAAGAGCAACAAGCCAAAGAGGCCAACCATCAAATCATTGTTTGGTAATGATCCCCATTATAATTCTGCTTGCTTAGTATTTTCTTTCATTATGAGATCACCTGCTGAATGCATGTGGTTGCTCAGAGTCAGATACAGCGGCTACTCCGAATCAGCCTGCCCAAGGGAGTTTCCACAACCTGTTGCCAACACAGTTAGAGGTGTCTGAAAGCCTTGAACCGTCTCCTCGCTCCAGCATTTCTTCCCCAGATCAATCTCAATCTCGGCATAGATATTGAAAAGCATTTCACCAGCTAACTGTTCATAGCCAAATCAGATTTAAAAGAAATGAGTTTTCTGTTTTGTTATACTGTTCAGTATCTGAGCTTTTGTGACCGTTTGTTCCATATGCTTTTGTGTTGGACCTTCCGTCCCTCTCCCATCACCCTGGAGACAGGAAGGTTGAGGTATCAGTTTGGTTCCCTTGTAAATTTGCATTTACTGTTTAAGAATGGAGTTAGATTCTTTAATTCTTGTAATTTGAATCTTTAACTGACAGGAAGAATGCTTAAATCATTCTTATTTGGATTAAATGTAAATTGTAGCTGTTAATGGATGTGAAAAGGGCAAGCACTTTCTTGTGTAGCACTTTCGGCAGAAGTAGTGTACAAGGAGCAATCCATGAATGATGATATGAATGAGAACTTTGAAGATAAGGGCTTCCGATGTGAAGTTGTATGTACTTGGACAAGCGGACAACGTCATATTCATTCTTTTTAACTGGCTCGTCGTTTTTTTTTTTTTTAATAATGTTTGGTACAAACACGTCTTTTCTTTGGTATATGTGAATATTTTCGCTGACTCTCGACCCGGAAAATTTTTTTAGGGGTGTTGAATTTGTACCCTATAGCATGGGAAATATTAGTTTCGATCTACATGCGGAGAAATAGAAAAATAGAGGGCTTTGCCATTCAATATTTACGTGACATTTAATGTCGTTTTGTCTAAGGAGGACAAATGAATGAAGTTGTGTGATATTTTTATCAACTATGTTAGAATCTTTTTTAAAATTCTAAGCTTTTATTGAGAGATTGTAAAAGTTCTTTTTTGATCCATAGAGATTTGCAAAACAAAGATTAACGGGCTATTGTTGGGATCTTCTTGATCTTTTTCTTTTTTTTTCTTCCTTGCTCTTCAAAAAAGATACTTATAAGCAAAGGATTTTCATAAAGATTAGAATCTCTTAGTGAAAAATCAAAAAAAATAGCATGATTTTATTTGTGGATTTAATTTTGAAGCACGATCTTATCTATCGATTTAATTTTGAAGCATGATCTTATCCTTATAAAATCTTCTGTGAAGATAATTCATGTAATTTAATTTTGAACCCATGTGAGAAGTAGAAGGCAAAAAAAAATCCGCATGGCTTCTTAGATCATCCCTGAGCATGGCTTTCTTTATTTAGAGGAGCTAGCTCCCGTTAGATCTAGAACTGAAGATGAGGAAATATGGCTTGGCTGGCTTCTTGGTTGAACTACTTGGCTGTGCTCGGACATTGGCCATTCTATTCAACTCGAAAGGTTTCTCATTGTTCTTAATGCGTTTCAGTGATCTTCTTCTCCAAAATGATGTCCTCCATCAATATTATCTCCCAGTCTATAACCAAGTCATCCATCCACAGAATGATTTCCTCTGGCTTGTCATCCAGCATCGACAGCTCAAAAAGCTTCAAGTTGCTGATGTTCACAATCGAATAGATCTCCATGTAGGCCAGCAACTCCAACTAGAAAGTATTGTCATCGATCTTCCGGAGGATCTTGAAGGGGTCGTATCGGATTGACTTCACCTTCCTCCCAACTCCCTTTTGCTGCTCTTTCCCAAGGTGCAACCGTATTAGGTTGCTCTTTCGGAAATTAGCCTTCACTCGATGTCGATCATTTCATTTCTTGTATTTCTGCTGAGCTCTCTGCAATTGCTGCTCTATCTAGCTATGCATTTGCTGGATCCCTTCTAAGAAGTGCTGGGCTCTTGCAATGGCCCCTTCCTTCTTGGATGTCTGTGGTGTAATGCTCGCCGTTAAACTCCAAGTCAAAAGGACTTTATGGCAAATAGCCCAAGCACACCTCAAAAGGGAACTTCAATGTAGAATTGTGCACCATCCCGTTGAATGCGAACTACAGATAAGGCAAGCTCTCATCTCAAGTCTTGGAATGTCGAGCATGATAGCCCCGCAACAGATGTACTATAGTATGGTTGGCGATCTCTATTTGACCATCGATTTAAGGATGATATGGTATGCTTCTTTATAGATGCATATCCATCATGGACCACAAGGACCTCCAAAAAGTGGCCAGAAACTTGCTGTCACGATCGAATACAATTAGCTAGGTAACTCAAAATGAGTCCCCATGTTTTGAAAATAAAGCCATGCCGCCTGCTCTTTAATGATCATCTTCTTATATGGAATTACTACCATCATCTTTGAGAAGTGATCGACCACTACGAACAAGTAGTCATGCCCCTGTTGCGTCCTTAGGAGACCTCCTAAGAAATCTATAGAGAATCTCTCCTAAGGTTGACTTGGAACTGGCAAGGGTTTGTATAGCCCCAACTTTCGATTGCTTGGCTTGGAACAGCTGCATAATATGCAATCTCTCGCAAATTGAGTCATGTCCTGCTGCATCCCAAGCCAGTAGACACAGCGATGAAGATTCGCCATCATCTTGTTCATCCGAAGTGGCCTACCAACTTCAAGGTGTGTGCCTCTCATTCACTTCATCTAGTCTGCTGCATTTGGCATACATAATTGTGTGCCTTTGTAGAGGAGCCCGCCTCGCAAGGCAAACTCTATGGTTCTTCTCGAAAGTGCTATTTGCCTTCGTCAAAGCATGAAGAAGAGAAGCCAAAATAGAAAAATTTTGAATAAATTTTTAAAGATATTGGTACGCTCCCAGAATGCTTCTCATCTCGATCATGGATTGTAGCATTGACCACTCTCAGATTGCATGCACCTTGTCGGGGTCAATGCGAAGCTCACTATTGCTCATCATAAAGCCAAGGTACAATAGAGAAGAGCATCAAACCCATATTTCTTGCAATTTAAGCATAGTTGGTACTGCTCCAACACCTCTAGGACCTTCTTGACATGCACCATGTGCTCCTCCTAGAAAGTGGAGAAGATGAGGATGTTGTCGAGGTACATGAGGACGAAGTCGTCAAGAAAGGGTTACAGCACATTGTTCATCAACCACATGAATGTGGCAGGGGCATTGGACAAATCAAACAGTATCACAAGCCATTCGAAGAGCCCCTGCCGCATCTTGAATGCAGTCTTCCATATGTCCTCTTCATGAATCCGGACTTGGTGGTAGCTAGACTTCAAATCCAGCTTGGTGAAGACCTTCACATGCTTCAGTCGGTTGAGGAGGTCATCAATGCAGAGAGATAGATAACAGTTCTTGATGATAATTGTGTTGAGAGTATGGTAGTTGATGCATATCTGCCACCCTCCATCCTTCTTCGGCATCAGCACCACCGGTGAATCACAAGGGGAGCTCCTAGCTTGATGACGCCATTCTCGAGCAGCTTAGCCACCTGCCACTTGATCTCCTTGTTCTTAATCACAAAGTTTCTGTACATGCCGAGGTTAGGAAGTGGTGCATCGGAGATGAGCTGGTTCTCGTGCTCCACTGCTCAACTCAGTGGTAATCCATGGGCCTCCTCAAAAAGCCTTAAGTGATTGCCAAGGAATTTGGCCATCTCATCCTCCTATTCCCTGCAAGACAATGTTAGTACAGAAAAGCCCCCAGTAGTAGCACCACTAGGCGGTCATCACTAGCATGAATTTTCAATAGGTATTTACCTTTCCACTTCACTTGACAGGCAGTCACTAGGTCGATTGGTTGGTGCATTCGCTCTCGACTAATGATGAACTTCCTCCCATCTTTGGTGTGCTCATACTCTTGTGCCCGCTAATGGAAGTGAGCATCTTGTTGATATAGGAATGGACTACCAAGTATCACCTGGCAGATCTCTAGGGGTACCATCTTGCACACCATCTCATTAATGTAGTGACCGGTGATGGCAAAGTGGAGCTTACGCTGGTGGTCGACCATTGGGCCTATGTCCTTCATAATCCACCGCAACAGGTAGGGGCATGGGTGTGGTGCCATCTCCAAGCCAAGCCTCTGCACAAGGCTCATCGAGATCAGATTCTTCTGGCTACCAGTATCAATGATGGCACTGATGACCTCGTTCTTGACCTGGATGTTGAAGGTGAGCTCTTCTACGGCATCCTCTTCAATTAATGGATCTAGGCCTGTCTCCTTCAGCTTGAACATTAAAGACAGGCTCGTGTCTGCCTTTATGATCGGTTCGAGCCGTTCGTCTTCACTCGCCACCATGGCCACCACCATGCGCTTGGTTTTGTTCTTCTCCCTTAACCTCTTTGGCATTAGCTTAAGATGAAGCTTCCAGCATTTGTGTTAACCTAAAGATTGATTTTGATGATGACAAAGAGTTTTGAGTATAAGTTATAAAGTCTAACTATGTTGTGAGGATGTGTAGTTGTAAATTTCAAGTGCTTACAAACATCAAGTGTTCTAATTCATCCAAATGAAGATTCACCACTCAAGATTTTAGAGAAGAAATACTAGAATGGATATAGCTTTCAAGAGGTCAAAATGAAGATTAAATTAAGACATAAAGGATAAGTCTAGCCTATAAAGTAATTAGAAGAAGAAAGGGTCAAAAATAGTCTTTAGCATGCTTGGCATACAAACTGGGTTGATCCAATCTGAGACTGAGCCGACTTAGTCTCGGTGAAAGCAAAAAATAAAAAGTGCAGAAAGTCAGTTTTTCAAGACCTAGGGGACTGAGCCGACCTAGATGAAAACTGAGTCGATCCAGTGGAACTAGACCGACCCAGTAAGAAAATGAGCCATCCTAGTCTCAGACAACAGAAAAAGATAGAAATAGTATTTCAAGATTTCTGAGAATGAACTAATCTAGCTGAAAACTGAGCCGATCCAATTTGAACTAAGCTGATCCAGTTTAAAACTGAGCCGGTCCAGTGCCTATAATGGCTAGTTTTTAGTTTTGCAGTTTTTTCACTCCACACGTCTTTCAATAGCTATTTTGGATCTTTCAATAGCTAAATCACTTCCAAAAGCCTATGATGATTACTTATAATGGTAGAAAATCTCAAGGATACTTAAGAAAATACTTGAAGCATTAAGAGAAAGCTTTGGAGAGTATATTGAGTATTATTTGAGAAAGCTAAGGAGTGAGCTAAAAAGAAAAGAGGAGTTATTTTTTAGAGTGATCCTTTATCCTTCCATTATAAAACATCCTCAAGCAAGTAAGAGCAAGAGTGAAGAGAATCAAGGAGCCTCACAATCTCTTATTCATTCAAGGAGAAGAAATCAATCTTGCAAGCAAAGCAACTTGGATTGTCTTCTCTTGTGCTTTAAAAGAGTTTATTTTAAATTATAATTTTATATTTTATTTTAAGTTTTTTGGGATGAGAAACTTGGATTGGTCCAAGCCTTGAGTTGGATGTTGTATTGATTTGATTGGTGAGCCAAGGATAAAACCAATCGTGGTTGCTTGTTAGTCTAAAGAAAAATAATCACTTGTGAGGTTTTGGTTGGTAATTCGAGAAAAATCAACTAAATTGATTGTGAGCCTAGAAAATAACCATGTACGATTTTGGTTGGTGAGCCAAAAAAAATTAACTAAGTTTGATTATGAGCCCGGATAACAATCAAACTGTAATTTTTGTTGAGAATTATAGTTGAATTTTCAAGGGGTATACTTGGGAAGTGGACATAGATGTTAAGTTTGGCACCGAACTGCTATAAAATTTATGTATTTATAATTATGTATTCTTTATTTTATTGCTTTCATTCACTGTACATTACAAAGCTTGTTTCAAAACCTATTGTGTGCACATCACTTAGTTTAAATCATTCAAATTTGCATATTAGTCAAATTTTTTTTAAAATATCCAATTCACTCTTCCTCTTGGATAGCCATCCTTGAACAACAAGTGGTATCAGAGCAGATGCTCTAATATTTATTTGTTAACCTAGCGGTCAAAAGAGCTAAAGATTTTATGGCTGATCCATTTGGTTCTTTGTTGAGTGAGGGACACTCAACCATTAGACCTTCTTATTTCAATGGTATAAATTATATATATTCAAAGGCTAGAATGTGAATTTTTATTCAAGCATAAGATTATGATATGTGGAATGTCATACTCAATGGTCCTCACACACCCACAATGATTGTCAATAATATATATGTACCTAAATCGAAAAAAGATTGGAATGAGATAGATAAAAAGCTAGCTCAATTAAATGCTAAAGTTATTAATATTCTATATTATGTATTAAATTACAATGAATTCAATAGAATATCAACATATTTATCTGTAAAAAAAATTTAGGATAGACTTGAAGTGACCCATGAGGGTGCAAGTTAAGTCAAAGAATCTAGAATAAATATGTTGGTTCATAAGTATGAGTTGTTTAAAATGAAATCTCATGAGATAATAAATGATATGTTTACAAGATTTACTAAAATTATAAATGAGTTAAAAAATTTTGAAAAAGATTATTCTAACAGTGATCTTGTATGCAAAATTTCTAGATCCTTACCGAAGACTTGGAAAGCAAAAGTAATTGTAATTCAAGAAGCCAAGGACCTTAGCAAGCTTGCTTTGGAAGAATTAGTTAGATCGCTCGTGACACATGAGCTTAATATGAACCAAAGCATGAAGGAGAAAAAGATGAAGAAGACAACCCTTGCACTCAAGTCATCAATCATTGAAGAAAAAATAAATGACTCTATCGAGGATTCAAAAGATGACGAAGAAATAGTGATGATCACAAGAAGGTTCATGAGATTCATAAGAAAGAAGAAAAATTTTGAACCAAGAATTGAAAAGAAGGAAAATAATCAACTTAGAGAATATAGAAATGACTATCCTCCATTAAAAAAGAGCTCAAGAAAACTAAAAAAAAAACTATATTGACAAATTAGAGAAGTAGTGAGAGCTCAAATTCAGAAGAAGAGTCATCCTTAAGTGAAGAAGAGACAAATATATGCTTGATGGCTCAAAATGATGAGGTAAATATTTATAATTCTTTTAAATTTATATTTGATGAGCTTCAAGAAGTCTTTCATGACTTAATGAATGAATACAAAAAGATAAGACTGAAAAACAAAGAATTAAATAAATCAAATCTTCTTCTAGCTGATGAAAAGAATAAACTATTGACTGAAAAGAAAATATCTTGAAAGAAAAGAATACTTTGGCTAAAGAAAAAGAAGAATGGATTAAATCTGAAAATTCTTTAGTTAAAGAAAACATGGAGCTTAAAAAGGATAATGATACTTTAAGATTCTTCCTAAAAGAAAATGAAAATCTTTTAAATAAAAAGAAAGAGCTCTTGGGAGAAAATAAAAAATTAAGAAAAGAGATTGAAGTTTTGAAACCTATTGTTGAAAGTTTACGATTAATTTTCAAAATCCCCAATCTATGGTAAAAGTTAATGGGACTATTTTTAATAAAATAGAAAATGGTTTTAATATTTTTAGAAAGCAGCAAAATGCTAGAAATATTTTTACAAGAGCTTCAACTAAAGATCATACCATTAAATGCTTTAAATGTAATCATATTGACCATAAAATTTTGAAATATAATTTTAAAAGAATTGGCCAAACATTAATCAAACAAATTTGGATTTCAAAAAAAATCTTGAATACTAACTCAAATGGACCCAAGCAAGCTTGGATATCAAAAATTATGAATTGATTTTGCAGGTATACCAAGGATCCAATGAAATGAAAAAAAAATATATTATGGATGGATGCCTTAGGAATTAAATTAGATGGATGATGATATTTGATAAAATCTAAATTTTTCTTATATCATGCCATCATTGTTTGCTAAATATATTTTAATTATTAATTAGCAAAATTATTGAGCATGTTTGATTGATTTTGATGATTTATCATTGCTTAAAATGATCACACTCTATGAATTGAAAGTTTGATGTATTGATCGTATATCATATTGATTATTTTGTTGAGCTTGATTTATGAAATTATTTAAGTGCTAAATTTATAAATTAATAAATTTTGACGATCCCAATGCTTGTAATAATTTTACACTTTGATTGATTATCATACAACCAATTGAATATCAAATAACTCAATATTTTATCTTGTTGATTTTGATAATGTTATTATAATTGATTATGATTGAAGACATATTGAATAAAATTAATTTATGAACTTTCATGATTAAAATTTAAGAATAATTTAAAATATTAACATATTTATTTGATAAACTGAACTTCTTAAAGAAATACTTTCAAACTCAATTGGTACATTGAATTATAGCAAATATTTATAATGATAAAAAAAAGAAAAAAAATTGATAAATAAAGAAAGTGAATTTAACATATTAAATTACTCAAAATCTTGTGATATTTTTTATAACATGATATAAATTTAGTTACAAGAAACAAAATTCATTAAGGGCAAGAAATGAAATTAAGAAATTTGGCATATAGTAAGGGAGAGCAAATTTTGAATAAAATTTGAACTTAATTGATTATAATATTAAGGAAGAGCTTACTGATTTTGGATTGTTAAAGAAAAATTTACTCTGTTGATTTTATTGATTACCTCCTTTTGAGTTGTTCTTTTTGATGTTGTCAAAAAGGGGGAGAGCTATTATTGAGTATATGCTTGAGCTTAACTAGAATGAAGTATGTTCTTATTGTTTAGTGGTTTCATGTTTTATAAATATATAATCTTTTAGAAACTCACTATATATTATTTGCATATACTCAAAAGTTTTGTCATTATCAAAAAGGAGGAGATTGTTGATTCAAAGATTGATTTTGATGATGACAAAGAGTTTTGAGTATGAGTTATAAAGTCAACTATATTGTGAGGATGTGTAGTTGTAAATTTTAAGTGTTCACAAACATCAAGTATTCCAATTCATCCGAATGAATATTCATCACTCAAGATTTTAGAGAATAAATACTAGAATGGATACAGCTTTCAAGAGGTCAAAATGAAGATTAAATCAAGATATAAAGAATAAGTCTAGCCTACAAAGTAATTTAAAAAAAAAGGATTAGAAATAGTCTTTGGCATGCTTGGCACGCAAACTAGACCGATCCAGTCTGAGACTGAGCCAACTTAATCTCAGTGAAAGCAAAAGACAGAAAATGCAGAAAGCCAATTTTTCAAGATCCAAGAGATTGAGTTGATCTAATGAAACTAGACTGATTCAGTCAGAAAGTGAGTCGTCATAGTCTCAGACAATAGAAGAAGATAGAAACAGTATTTTAGGATTTCTGAGACTGAGCCGACCCAATTGAAAACTGAATTGACCCAGTTTGGACTGAGCCGACCTAGGTTAAAATCGAGTCGGTCTAGTGCCTGTAACAGCTAGTTTTCAGTTCTGCAGCTTTTTCACTCCACACGTCTTTCAACGACTATTTTGGATCTTTCAATGGCTAGATCACTTACAGAAGCCTATAATAATGACTTGTAATGGTAGGAAACCTCAAGGATACTTAAGAAAATACTTGAAGCATTAAGAGAAAGCTTTTGAGAGTATATTGAGTATTATTTGAGAAAGCTAAGGAGTGAGATGAAAAGAAGAGAGAAGGAGTTATTTTTCAGAGTGATTCTTTATCCTTCCACTATAAAATATCCTCAAGCAAGTGAGAGCAAGAGTGAAGAGAATCAAGGAGCCTCACAATCTCTCATTTATTCAAGGAGAAGAAATCAACCTTACAAGCAAAGCAACTTGGATTGTCTTCTCTTATACTTCAAAAGAGTTTGTTTTAAATTATAATTTTATATTTTGTTTCAAATTTCTTGGGGTGAGAAACTTGGGTTGGTCCAAGCCTTGAGTTGGATATTGTATTAGTTTAATTGGTGAGCTAAGGATAAAATCAATCGGGGTTTATTGTTAGCCCAGAGAAAAATAATTACTTATGAGATTTTGATTGGTGATCCAGAAAAATCCAACTAGGTTGATTGTGAGTCCAAAAAATAATTATGTACGATTTTGGTTGGTGAGCCAGAAAAAATCAACTGGATTTGATTGTGAGCCCAGAAAATAATCAGACTGTAATTTTTGTTGAAAATTATAGTTGAATTTTCAAGGGGTGTACTTGGAAAGTGGATATAGGTACTGAGTTTGGCACCGAACCATTATAAAATTTATATTTATGATTGTGTATTCTTTACTTTATTGCTTTCATTCACTGCACATTATAAAGCTTATTTCATTACCTATTGTGTGCACATCACTTAGTTTAAATCATTTAAATCTGCACATTAGTCAAAAAATTTTTGAAATATCCAATTCACCCCTCCTCTTGGATAGCCATCCTTGGGCAATAATTTGTCCTTTGCATGACCTATAATCTTACAATGATCATAGTACAAGTCACTTTTAGAGGAGGAAGAGGAAGAGTTACAATCACCATTCTTCTTGTCGCACCTTCGGCACAACTTGGGGGATCCCTCCTTGGACCCTTCAGCATCTCTATGCCCATCAGGCTTGTTCTTCAGTTCAATGGCCATGGCAATAGTGCTGACGCTAGATATGTCCATTACTTTGTATAAGGGAAGCTCGACCTAGATTTGCTTGTGCAATCTAGCAATGAACTTGGTGAAGACATCTTCATTGTCGAGGGAGATACCTAGTGCCACCGCTAGGTGTCGAAACTCAGCAGTGTACTCCTACACCGATTAGTTATGGCTTTGCTTCAGGTTATGCCAACACATCCATCAGTTCTAAGAATACCTGATAGGATAAAACTCTTGGTAGAGGAGGCACTTGAATGCATTCCACTCGACCTCCATGCCATCGTTGGTGTGAAGGTACGCGTTTTACCATGCTAAAATATGGTTGGTCAACTTCAGTCTTGCGAACACGACCCAATCTTCACTATTGTACCCATAAAGAATAAAGTAAGTCTCCAGCTGGTCAATCCAGGTGTCCAGCTTTATGGCATCCACTATGCCATCAAAGGAAGGGATGTTGATTTTTGCCTCGATCTTGAAAGGCCGCGGCTTCTAGCCTGCGATGCTTATGGAGATGATGTCGAAATCCAACCCCATCATGCTTGAATGGCTTCGATGGAACTCCTTTGTGGGGGTCATACATGCTTGTGGGGGAAGGCTCTCGTCAGCATTCATCACCTCTTCATATTCTACGATAGTTGCCGGATCAGTCGATGGAGTAAGTGGCTATTGCTAGTTCTTCTCAATGTTTCCCACTCGAGCCAGCATGGTGGCCATCAGGTCTCTCATTTTTTTGATCTCTATGACCACCTCATTCGTTGACTGGTCTCCTCCAAAGAGCTTATCTTTAACTATGGTGGTCGTCGGTACTTCATCAAGATGGTGAGGGATTTGTCGGTCACTTGATATACAACCCTCGTATAGACTATATATAGCATAGAACTATACTTTAATACCAAAACTTAATCTGTATAGAGACTTGTAAAATAGAGATCAGTGGGCTATTATCGGAATTTCCTAAATTTTTCTTTCTTTTTTCTTTTGTATCAACTCCTCAAAAAAGATATTTATAAGCCGAGAGACTCTCACAAAGAATTGGATCTCTTTGGCACGTACAGTTAGTAGAAAATCAAAAAAATAATATGATTATATTCATGAATTTAATTTTAAAATATGTTCTTATTTATGAATTTAATTTTAAAGCACGATCTCATCAATGAATTTAATTTTGAAGCATGATCTTATCCACATAAAATTTTTTATAAAGATAATATATATAATTTAATTTTGAATCCACATAAAAAGTATAATAGAAAAAAAAAATTCTTACGACTCGTCAAATCGTCTCGGATCACTTTCTGCAACCCCAGTACTTATATCACATTGCATGTCATTTTGCTCCAGGGCAATAAATGAATGCTGTTCAGCAATATTTTGGATCAACCATGTTGGAATCTTATTTAAAATTCTAAGCGGTTATTGAGAATTTTGGTGAAATTATAAGAATTTGATTGCTCCTTGATTCTTGCAGGAAGTCTTGAGAGATTCTAAACATTATGTCCTGGGATTTAAATGAAAATTCCTGGGTCAAAACTATTCATATTATATTTTTTTCTAAACTAAAGAAGATTTTCTTTGTAAAATAAAGAAAGTTGGACAATTAAAAATACATACACATGATTTGGATTATGCTAGATATTTAGTAAAAGATTGATTGATTTAAAAGATTGAATGATTTGGACATTCAAGAATACATACGCATGGTTTGAAATATCCAAACAAGCATCCATTCATAATTTATATTTGTAAAAATATTTAGAAATAAAACATGCATTTTAAAATATTTCTGATCTATGTACCTTGTGGGTGCAAAGTTAGCTGTGCCCATTTTCCCAATCGTTTTAAAAGTATTAAGTCATTTAAATTAAATATTTAATTTACTAATTATGATTTATACATGCTAATGCATATTAAATCATGAAGATTGAAAATCAATAGATTTTAATATTTAAATCATATATTGTTCTTATGTCTTTAGAATCATCTACTTTTGATATAATGGTTTGGAAAAATCCAAATTGACTTTAAATTGTTAAATCTTTTATTAAAGATTTAATGACAATGTCCGATTCTTTTGTGTTTTGCATGCTTATAGGTGTGCATGTGAATGTGTGTGTGTATATAAAAATATGTTGGTCTTGTTATAATCAACCATTTATGATTAAAAATAGTTGTTACATATTATAAGAAATGGATTTCTTTTAACATATGCTATAAGAAGATTGAGCAGTTAGAATCCCAATCAACCTCACTAGAGTGCACTACTGAAAGAATTCTTAGATATCTTAAGATAAAACTAGATTGTTCTTTACTCTAGATATCCTATTTTTGAGAGATATAATGATGCAATCTAGGTAACATTCTCTTAACATCAAATCTACAACCAATTATCTTTTCCTTAGTGGTATTGTTGTTGCTTGAGGATTTTCTAAGCTAACTATAATCTCTAGGAGTAATATAGAAACAAAACAAATTATTTTTTATACTATTTGCACTAAGACAGAGTAGATCAAAGATCTTTAATTTAAAATTTCCTTAGTATCAAAATCAATTTCCCCTATTTCAATCCATTGTGCTAGTAAACTAACCATTAAGTTAAGAAATAAAAAGCGGTTAAGTAAAAGAGGAATCGGTATCTTCAATTAAGATATAATTCTATGATATTCATAGAAGATACTCTTGTAATTTTCTAAGAACATATCAAGTCGCATAAAAATTTGACCGAACAATTGGCCAAAAATCTTTCCAAGAACCGAGTCCTAAAATCAGCGAATGAATATATTTTAAGCTCATTATGTGATTATTAACAGTTGATACCAACTTTTATAACCAGGTATCTCATAAGAGAGATTCAGTGCAGTAGGGACAATGCTGATTGAGTGATCATATTAGAGCAACAATCTTAGAGTTTGTCTCCTTCCCATCCTTATGATGATAAGCACTTATATCAGTGATAATAGTATTTCAAATCTAAATTATACTCTTAGTGGGTCCAATTACGAAGTCTGCTAGATGCTTCCTTTTTACCAACATCCTTTCATAGTTTGGCTTTATTCCTGGGTGGCAACAGCGTTATGGCCCGCTAATGTTATTTCTTGGATCTAAATTATCATAGAGGCCTTTCATACCCATGGAAGCTGGATCGGATCATAGAGGCCTGTGGGTCCAATAGCGTGATACCATGCGGATCCACCACTTATGGACGGCCAGGATGAAAGAGTTCTCGTCCCTCTTCGAACTCGTCAAAGTTGTGAATGCCCGTGATAACCTTCGTCCTGGTGTAGGCGCATGCGATGGTGGATGATATCACTCGTCGAGTGATCATGGTTGAAGGGTAAAATTGTCCATAAGATTGTATGGCGGACGATCGTGAGAATGCCATCCTCTATCGTGTGACAGGGCTACCTTTAGAAAATTTTTCTGTAATATTTAAAAAAAACACCCTATTTTCTTGCATATATTGAAAGAAAGTAAAATTTCAATATATTTTATAAAATTTAGATTCTATTTTATTTTATTAATGAATCAATTAAATTAACTAATCGAGGATAAATATATTTATGGAGATCAGAAAATAAAATATTCAATAGGAGCTTCAGATTTTTATCAAGACAATATACTTTGCAGAAGAAATTCGTCACAATAAAGCACTGCATCCGCCGAAAATTACAAGAAATGCCATCCTCCTCCTCTACGGCTCCAGGGGTGAATTGTTCTCTCGGACCGAACCGGGAATTCCCTCTAGCGAAGGATTGAAGGCGCGCAGAACTAGAGGAAACTTCTAAGAATAACAAAGAGGATTATTTTCCCTTGGAATACAAAAAGGGGAGGTCTGGGATCGAATTATGATGAAGCTAACGGTATCACCACCAATCTTGATGAGATCGTTGCGGAAGGCATTTTTCTGTAGCGCTGCATCCAAATGGGAAGGTGGCGTCTCCATGGTGCAAGGAGCTTCCAGAGGAATTGGCCTTGAATTCGTGAGGAAAACCCATTCATGCTCTTATTTTATAGAATTTAGGGTTTATTTTGTTTTCTGATGATCTTTAATGTTCTTCTGTTTAATGCTTTGAACTTTATTTGAACACTTCATGTTATTGCTTATTCAAGTTGCACATGAGAAGTTCCAGTTATAGGTTATGTCATTGCTTGTTATTTTGATTTGGTCCAAATACTTGAACCTCTTCTTTTGATCTGAATTATATTTTTAAGATGTACCGCTTTAAGTTTTAAGGAGGACATAACTGTAGAAACTGAAATATCCAAAAATGGGTTGCAATGATGCTATAAAAACTGTACACTATGTAAGTAATGAGGTGTTAACGTTGGAACCAAAAGAAGTTTAAAAACATGTGAAGTAATTGATATGTTTGTATAGGAATCACCTTTGCAGAGATTATGAATTTATAAATGGAAGAAGGGGGAAGAGCAGATTGAAGAATAAGGGATGTAAGCTTGAATCACCACCAAGATGTAACACTTGGAATCCGTCAAGAAAATTATTTAAAATCAGCTAAAAGTCAGTCTAGAATATGTTGAAGTGGCTAACCCAGCTTTTGAAAACAAACGGTAGAGTACTATCAACTTTCTTATTGGCAAAGAAGCTCTTTGATAGGGTGAAGCATCCAGGACTTTAAGACTGGCCTAAACACCATCAAAGCTAAGCTAGATATACCTAAATAGTAAGCATTTGTAGAAAGAGAGAAAGAGAGAAACTATATTCACGCTTCATTAGTGACTTCCTTTGGTAAAAGTGGTGCTCAATATTGTAATATTGGGTGTTCATAAAAGTAGGTTCTTTATCCTGAATTTGAATCTCTCTATCTTTTTTTCTTTTTCTTTTTTTGTTTCTTTTTTGCAATTCCATCATGTGTGTTGATGCTGAGAAATTCAGTCCGATTCAATGCTGGTGATATTGATGTACCAATCTAATGGACTACCTAGCACACTCAATGAATATCTTTGCACGTTCATCCAATGAAACACTGATGAATCACAGATGCTAGGATTCAGAAGTGATGGATCCAAAAGGAAGGGAAAAGTAGGGGAAAGAAGAACTGGAATCAGAATCATGAGGATATAATACTTGTCCTCTGACAAGCAGAAATAAATAAACTTTCAAGCAGATGGTCTAAAATTATGGGTTTGGCTAATTTTACATAAATTAGTGACCAAGAAGAAACATGTCAGATCGATAATGCTTACTGATTATCACTACAGTAAGTCCTAGACCTAGGAACTCACTGGACTCTATATGCCCTAGGACAAGATATTCTGCCACATTAGATGGGCTTCTATACTGGTCAATATTAGATGCATTTGATGGTGAAATATTGGTTTCCATGCACAATATCTATGTTAATCATACTTTATTCTTCCTTTTTTGCCTCCTCTCTTTTCATGTCTGATGGACTGGGGATGGCTTATTTGAGTTTTCTTGGCTTCTCAAAAGCTATACACCCAATTTAAATTCAGTGAAGAAAGTATATTAAGACTTGACTACCATCGAGTTACAAGAATTAGTTGATCGAAGCGTTTTGGCCTATCTTATCAATAACATAACTACAATGCATTCATGATTCCAAATAAAATCTTCTAATCTGTTTTAGGACAAGCAATGCTTTTCAATCTAATACCCAAGCTATGGCACCTAAAGTCAAGGCCATTATTTTGGTTGTGCTTTTAAGTCTTATATCAGATGACCATGCACAATTCATTTGTCTACTGCTAGAAACCTATGTTGCAGCAGACATCAGTTAGCATGTGAATATATTTCTCTTCCATCAAAAAAAAAAAGAAGAATATATTTCTCACATTTCTGTGGGACAGGCAAGGCAACTGTTGGAGAAGAATGAAAAAGGGCATGTTATTGCTACTTGTCGGAATCCTGATGGGGCTACTGGCCTTCTTGAGTTGAAAAGGAAATTTATGGAACGCCTCAACATAATGCAACTGGATGTAACAAATGAGAGCACCATACAGGTAATAACTGTTTTTTTTTTTTTTTTTTTGCCCGAATCATTGAGTGCTTTATACGTTCAGAAAAATATATAAGTTGCATCCAGACACCAGGAACTGATCTAATCAGACTTATACTCCACACTCTTGATATTGAAAGATGCTTAACCTCTTGATCCAATTAATTTGTCCCCCCAAGCCAAGTGAAAGATGTGTAATAGTAATTCAAAATTGATATAACGAGGTGTTCGTTGGTAGGCTTTGCAGAGTGAGGTGCTTTCCTAGATGTCAAACCAGCATGCTATGTTATTGTATGGAATATTCAGATTCTTCTAAACTAAAAAATATTAACTTATTTTTCTGATAAAATAAACAAATAAATGAATGTCCATTTTTAATAGAAGAACTAAATGAATATCAAACATGTTAGCATACTTAAAATAGTTCTGCATGTAGAATGTCGATTTATCTATCATGATTAGGAGTTTCTTACTTTTTGTTGGTGCAGAATTTGGTTGACGCCGGATCGAGCTGGACGAGATCACCACCGATGACCTGCAAAATAAAGTCCTGTCCGGAATTGGTGGTGGTGACTCCGGTAGGACCCTCCGATGGTCAAGTTAGCTTTTCTAGCCAACAAAAATGGAATGCTCAGAGAGGAGTTCGGAAGAGTTTCGGGAAGGAGAAGAAAGCCTACAGATCCCTTTTTATAGACGGAGCTTGTTGTAACTGTCTTGATAAATGATTGTCATAACCGTTCTGATAAATGCCCATCGTAATCGTCCTGATAAATGCCAATCGTGATTGTCCTTGTTAAATAACAATCGTAATTGTCGTGATAAATGATGTTGGTAACCGTTCAGTAGTGGGATCGCCTGTAGAAATCCGTCTGAAGGAACAGTCTGCAAGGAGTTCGGCTTCCGTAGAAACTTGACTGCTGGAGGAGTCCAGAAGGAGTTCGGCTCCTACAGAAGTCCGATTAGAGGAGTTCAAAAGGAGTTCGGTTCCCGTAGAAGCCCGACTAGAGTCTGAAGTCCGGAAGGAGTTCGGCTCCCATAGAAGCTCGACTGCTGGAAGAGTTCGAAAAGAGTTCGGCTCCCGTAGAAGCCCGATTGGAGGAGTCTGAAAGGAGTTCGGCTCCCATAGAAGCCCGGTTGCTGGAGGAGTCCGAAAGGAGTTCGACTTCCGTAGAAGCCGGGCTACCGGAGGAGTCCGGAAGGAGTTCGGCTCCCGTAGGAGCCCGACTGCTGGAGGAGTCCGAAAGGAGTTTAGCCGCTGAGAAGTTCGGTTGGGTTTGGCCACTGGGGTAGTTTGGCCACCGAATGAGTTCGGCTGCTAGGAAGAGAATTTTCGATTGAAGCTCTTCCGTGATTACCAGCTGTATTAGGCTAAGCGTCATACTGGACTTCGGCGGGAGCGGGATTTATCCCCAACACTTTTCATTATGTTTTTGTGCTACTTGTGGGACATGTGTTCTCATGAATTATTATTATAGAGCTTGGAGCTATGACAAATCAAAGGGGGTTATGCTAAAACCTAATAAAGTATAAACACTCTGAAGGCCCAGAAGTTTGAAGGAAAATCAGGCAACTTAGTACCATAGGTTCTTTTAGTATTGTTAGCAAAGTTCCAGCAATAAGGTTCTTAAGGTAATTAAACCTTATATACAGTTCTGTGCCAAATGATTTCTCAGTTTTCCAGTCCTTGTGATGGGTAGTTGACAACGAATGAATGCAAATTATACTGAATTCCTCTGTTTTTTCATATAAAATATTTTATGTTTCCTTTTATATAAGTAAAAGTATGCAATGTTGCTTGCAGATAAATATTCTTAGAACCTTTTCTTTGTGTTTGTGCATTGAAATTGCAGCTTGTTGACCAATGGACTAATGATTACTAATAAATCTTAAATATTTGTACAGTTAAGGCATTTATTTGGAGCATAAAATATAAATTATCTTTGATCAGGATCAAATAAATTAAAGCATAGATCCCTAAGCTTGACCAAAAGATTTACTTTTATTGTTGATTTGCAATTCCATTTTTTCGGCCAAAGGAATACTGGATTTTTGAATTGTCTGTAGGCAAGTATTCTACTAATTATTCGACATGCAGACAGATTAAGGTAGCAATAATTCTGAGATCTCCACTGGGCTATTTGTAAAGCTTATTGAGACAAACTTCAATTGGGTGTTTCTTTTAGTGATGAACCCTCTATTACATGGTTATATCTTAGCTGCCAGAACAGGAAGTGAGTGTGGGTGCTGGTGCAGGTGTGGGCGAGGATGAGCAGATACTTTGGAAACAATTCAGTCAAGGAAGCATTTGGGAAGCAGGTGTGGATTCAAGATTCTGGGAAGACTCTGAAGTGGGTGTGTTGCACTTTATAAAAGAGTCCAGCTACTAAGCGCTATATAGCTTATTCAGAGACAGAAACTATTATGTATTCTTTGTTGAAAGGATTACAGCAACAGGATTTGTTAACCTGAGGCTGAAGATATCTAATAGATTCTTTTCTGATGTTTTATCTGATAGTTGATTTTACCTTTATATTACTTTCAGTTGAGAACTACCATGTTTGATATTCTTATGGTTTTGCTGCTGCTTAAAAGTTCAATTTACTTTCTTGTTACTTGAAACTCTATTTCTTTTTCCTGTTAGATTCTTATTTTTTGTCAAGCTCTCATCATTGAGATACGACTTTTAATTGCATATCTAAATTCAGTCAAAATGTTATTTCTCATAGCAGGCAACAGCAGCCTCTATAAGAGAAAGCTATGGGTCGCTGAACCTACTGATTAATGCTTCTGGAATTCTTTTGATACCTAATGTATTACAACCTGGTATGTACCTCTATCCCTTTAATCACTTGAGTATTGATACTCTGTTGGCAATTTGTGTTCATGTGCTTTGCAATATCCTTAACTGAATTTTCTATTCTTGTTGATTTGGTGATCACTTTTTATTTGATCAGATATCTGTTTAAACAATGAAATTGCTCTCATGCAGTTTGAAATATAGATTACAGTATTCATCATTTTTCTAATTCTGGAATTCATCTCAAACTTAGTGCAGAAACAACACTAAGCAAGGTAGAGAAATCATCTCTGCTGCTTGCATATGAAGTCAATGCCGTTGGCCCCATTCTAGTGATTAAGGTATCTTTCACTGGACTGTTTTATTTGTGTTCCTGATCTGCTTGAACTATTCTTATACCTTTTGATTTGCATTTTGATGGTAACCGATTACATGGCTAAATTCTGCACAAAAATTTATGACTAGCACATGTGGCCACTTCTGAGGGTGGGTGGTGGCTTTGGAATTGAAAGAAAATTTGCTGTTGTAGCAAACTTAAGTGCTAGAGTGGGCTCAATTGGAGACAATTGTTTGGGGGGATGGCATTCATATCGCTCTTCAAAAGCAGCATTAAATCAGTGTATGTGATGCCCTTTGCAGCACTTTGTTCTTCATGCCTTTCCATTTGCATTATCAGTTTAGACTTTAGAGGTAGTATTTATACATCTGGTCATTTGCTGTGGCTGTTGCTATTGACTCTTTCTTTCCTACATGGGATGCATGTTCTGTGATGTAATCATGTCTTATATGTAACCCATCATAGTTGTCTGTGTATCCTGCTAAAAGGTCAACAAACACCTTGGTGCTGAAACCAATAATGAGGTGGGGTATGAAGATGGGTTTGCTGACAATACAAACTTTGGTATGAGACATTTCAAAAATGGCAAAATTTTGGAATCAGATGGATATCAGTTTCATTTATAATGAACATAGGATTTTCAAAAACCAGATGCAGTTATCCATGTCCAATTATCCACACATATATATGTTTGGTAAAATATTTATTTACATGAATTTAAATTCCTGTGAGACAAACTACATGTATGGTTTCAAAACAATTTTTCCATATCAGACTAGAAGAAAAAAATATTTTTTTTTCAAAAAACTATCAACAGTATATGTGATTATTTAATAATTTCCACTATCCTTGAGTGGGAGATGAATATTGAATGTCATCATGATCATTACCTTTTTGCTAACTCTATCGGGAATACAATTACTTTTTCTTTGGCTAGTATATCTAAAATATTGAACAATGATACTGTAGAAAATACCTCTAATTGACAATAAACATGTTCTCCTTCAAGACGTGCATAATATGAAAGCCTGGTAACAGCATGAATAGGCCATCAAACACCAGATTTAGAAACTATAATACAAATGATGTCAAGCTGAATTGCTGATATACATGTGAATCATATTTATTCCTCCCTCTCCCCTCCAAATAAAAGAAAGACTTCTCAGATTCATTGCTAATCCTTTTGCTGGGCCTCTAGGAGAATGTTAATCAGCAAAATGATGCATATTTCTAGTACTGCAAGCAATGAACCCTATGAATCTACTATTAAATACTGAAGCACTTAAATTTTATATTGGACTCTTCATTTGATAGTGATATCTTCTTATTATGAAGTCAATGGATCCGGCTCCTTTTCTGTCCACCTCTGACTTGAGAAATGAAACAAGAATGTGTATATATGATACTATTATGAATCTCTATGCTCACACTTAGGAAAATATTGTGAGATAAACAATTTCCTTATGCAGGCAGTGATGTGGTATTTTGTGAGTCCCTATGTAAAGAATTATAAAAGAAGTTTTTTTTGATAGATTGGTCGACAATACCTCAGAAAAAATACATCTTTGTTCTTCACAGCATTAGCCATATGAATGCAATCAACAATTTTAGTTCTGCTTCTTGAAGTTACTAGATCATTGAGGGAAGTTGTGTTTTTGTTGGGAGTTATTGTCTGGACAATGTCATACAATGGAGAAGAGTTTACACTCTCTCTCTCTCTCTCTCTCACACACACACACACACAGGGAGTTAAAAAATCTATATACTCCCTCACCCTGTTTAAGGCACATGAACTATATACCTAAATGAAGTTGCTGGAGAAGACCACAGGTGGATCACTTGTTAAGAGATGGATCTACAGCTGATTAATCATGAGTTTAAAAGCCCGCAGGCTGGTTAATATTATTCCTAAGTGATGCATCAGCATTTTTTAACAGGAACTTGCTGTAATATGTATCTTTTGAAACTGGTTCTAAGATGACCATACATATAAAAACTTAAAAATAGTTGGTACCATATATAATTCAATAAGTTATGAAGCATGGAGACTAAATTAAAGTGCTTCATGTCCCACTTTAGAGTACAAAATACAGAAAAAATTGTGATTGTTTACATTAGAAAATTTCACATATCCATTATGAGTATTTGGACGGACTGCTAACAAGTAATATGCTGACTTGAATGTGTTATTCTGCTGGACAAGGGATCTTCAATAATCTTTTCTGTTTCTTTCACATGTGTGCAGTGACAAAGACTATATCTGTGGAGTTTGCTCAAAAAAAAGATCCAATTATTTGCATTCTGTTGCATCCTGGAACTGTCGATACAGACCTTTCACGGCCATTCCAGAGAAATGTACCAAAGGGTAAGCTCTTTACAAAAGAGTTCTCTGTACAGAAGCTCTTAAGCATCATAGACAACTCTAAAGCCAGTGACAATGGGAAATTCTTTGCTTGGGATGGTCAAGAAATTCCATGGTAATTGGTGCAACCACCATGCCATGACCGGCATCATCCAATTGGTCTAATAACTGCTTCTGTTAGCCATGACAAGCAGCCAACCTGTGGATAGCAGCCATTTCTTTCCTTCATTGATGGCAGCCGTTTCTTCCCTTCATTTCCTCACCAATTTTCGGTAAATCTTTCTGCCACAACACATTGGTCACTCTTTCCACTTTCTGAACTAATCTTTTTCATTATGTTGTCATGATCTAGAAGCTACTGAATCTAAAGACTACTAGCAGACAAGTTCATTGGACCCTTAGCATTGGGAATGACTCATTGGATTTTTTTTCCCCCCTTTTGTACCCCTGAATGCAACAGTTGTTCCATTTTTGCAAATGGGTTTCTTACTTAATAAGGGTGGCTTTTCCTCTATTGCATATTTGCATCTGTTCTCCTGAATTATACCTAAGCAAAACTTTACAATAGTAACCAATCACTATACTTTGCTGTGAGACCACCATAAGATTTTACTAAACCAAGAAATTCAGGCAGATATCCAGATTGTGTGCAGATATTTGAAGTGGATCTAAATTAATTTTGAAAAGTAAACTTCCAATTTTTTCCTTGAGCTTTAGTAATATATGTTTGGAAAGATATATGGAATGCTGGATGTTGGGGATAAACTCCGCTCCTACCGAAGTCCAGTTCGATGCTTAGCCTAATGCAACCGGTAGCCACGGAAGAGCTTCAGCGGACGAGTCTTAGCCGAACTCTTTCAGTCGGCCGAACTCAGCGGCTGAGCTTCAGTTGGACTCCCGCGAGAGCCGAACTTCCTCCGCGCTCTTCCAGCCAGATGCTTGCAGGAGCCGAACTCCCTCCAAGCTTCCCCTTCGACTGGACTTCTTCAGGAGCCGAAGCCGGACTCATTCCAGACATCCCCTTCGACCGGCCGGATTCCTCAACAGCCGAGCTCCTTCCGAACTTTCCAGCGATCGAGCCTTAGCCGCACTCCTCCAGCCTGACGCCTGCGAGAGCCGAACTCCCTCTGCACTCCTCCGGTCGAACTCCTTTCGAGCTTTCCCTCGGTTGAACTCCTCCAAGAGTCTGAACTCTTCTGAAATTGATACATACCGAAGTCCACTGATCAATACCTGCTTTCTCAGAGCCACGACTATTAAATCTGGACGAACGGTCACCATCAGTCTGCCATAGGCGACGCTATAGGCAGTGCCCCCTTCGTGACTGACTTCATCAGACCTCAAGTAGCCCACCACTATCGAACGGTATGGCTGTCACTATCGGTCTGACGATACCATCCTTTCCGCACCAAATCTCGTGTAGCCTCGAGCGGCCCACCATCAGGCGGTATGGCCGTCACCATCAATCAAGCTCTTCCTATAAAAAGGATCCTTCAGATACGCTAACTCTAGGCTTTAAGCTCTCCTCTTCTTCTTTAAACTTTGCCGAACTCATTCCAGAGCACTCCATTTCTGTTGGCCAGAGCTGACTTGATCATCGGAGGGTCCTGCCGGAGCCACCTCCTACCGACTCCAAATGGAACTTTATTTTGCAGGTCCCCGCGGCGACCTCGTCCACCTTCACTCTAGCTGGATCCAGCAACGATCAGATTCTGCACCAATAGATTTGGCGCTAGAGGAAGGGCCGCATTTGTTCTTGAGGTATTCTTGAGGCCCCCTTATTCTTAAATGAGTGCTCAGCGATGATCTCTCTCCAGAGATCTCCCTCCTTCCTCTCCAGAGTTTTTTTCCAAGAGAAAATGCCTCTCAGGAGAGCTTCGACTCGGCGATCGGCGGCCTTCGTGCCAGGTCCATCTACTCCCATTTCAGTCCCGACAATCTAGGCTCCACCTGAAGTCGTGGTAGATGCGGAGCAGTTCAACCTGCTGGTCCAGCAGGTTCGTGGCCTCACCGAGATGTTGCAGACCGTGCGACAACTTTTGACCCAGCAGGTTCGTGGCCTCACCGAGATGTTGCAGACCGTGCGACAACTTTCGACGGCGACTTTGCCAGCAAACCCACTATGAGGATGCCAGGAACCGACCTTAAGGAAGAGCATTTGGCCTAGCATACCAATCGCCCTTAGGAAGGAGAAATAGAGAGCAGAAGTTCTTCCCTAAATGGTTTTACTGGAGGATGGAATAAAGTTCGACCGCGCTCACGACCTCCACAGCGCAAGCGAGGCCGAACTCCCCCTCGAGCTCGTCATCGAGGAAGCCCCGACGAAGGTTTAATAGGAGGGCGGAATAAAGTTTGGCCATGCTCATGACCTCCCCAGCGCAAGCGAGGCCGAACTCCCCTCGAGCTCGTCATCAAAGAAGCCTCGACAAAGGTTTCACAGAGAGGCGGCATAAAGTTCGGCATAAGCGAAGCTGCCGAACTCCCCCTCGAGCTCGTCGTCAAGAAAGCCCTGACAAAGAGGCATGAAGTTCTCCCATAGAAGATTTCACAGGAAGGCGGAATGAAGTTCGACCGCGCTCACGACCTCCTCAGCGCAAGCGAGGTTGAACTTCCCTTCGAGCTCATCATCGAGGAAACCCCGACAAAAGGGCATGAAGTTCTCCCAGGAGGGCGGAATAAAGTTCGGCCGCGCTCGCGACCTCCCCAGCGCAAGCAAGGTCCGAACTCCTTGAGCTCGTCATCAAGAAAGCCCCGACGGAAGGGCACGAAGAAGTCCTCCCTCCAGAAGCTAGAACCACTATTGAGGGAGGAACGACAAGGAGATCGGCCGCCTCCCGGCATCATAGATGCTATCTCCGAGGTTTGGTACTTCGGTGGGCTGTCATCTCTCAGCGTCAAAGCCAAGAGAAGTTTGCTCCAAATTGAGAAGGCCAGCTTGAGATAGAGGAAGTCATCCCGCCCGGGATTTACTGCCCGAGGGAACTGGGAGAAACAACGCCCCCACGACCCTGAAATGGGGATGTGCTGCCCGTAACTTTCCTTGTGTAAAATTCTTTCATTTCAATAATATTATTTTTGGATGCAAAAACTATATGATGACAGAAAACAAGCAGTCAATAGTTGCCATATTAAGAACAGAAGGAGAACCTCATCCTAACACGAGCAGGTCAAAGACCTTCAACCTCAGCCGCAAGAGATAAGATCTCCCCCGAGGCAACCTCGAGTGTAGGAGATAAGATCTCCCCCGAGCGTCCGCATCAACCTCGACCGCAGGAGATAAGATCTCTCCCGAGGCAACCTCGACTGCAGGAGATAAGATCTCCCCTGAGCGTCTGGGCCAACCTCGGCTGCAGGAGATAAGATCTTCCCCGAGGCAATCTTGGCTATAGGAGATAAGATCTTCCCCGAGTGCCTGCATCAACCTCGACCGCAGGAGATAAGATCTCCTCCGAGGCAACCTTGGCCGTAGGAGATAAGATCTCCCCTGAGGGTTCGGGCCAACCTCGGCTGCAGGAGATAAGATCTCCTCCGAGGCAACCTCAGCTGCAGAAGATAAGATCTTCTCCGAGCGTCCGCATCAACCTCGACCGTAGGAGATAAGATCTCTTCCGAGGCAACCTCAGCTGCAGGAGATAAGATCTCCCCCGAGAGCGCCCGCATCAACCTCGGCCGCAGGAGATAAGATCTCCCCCGAGGCAACCTCGACCGTAGGAGATAAGATCTCCCCTGAGGGTCCGGGCCAACCTCGACTGCAGGAGATAAGATCTCCTCCGAGGCAACCTCGGCTGCAAGAGATAAGATCTCCTCCGAGCGCCCGCATCAACCTCGGCCGCAGGAGATAAGATCTCCCCGAGGCAACCTCGGCCGCAGGAGATAAGATCTCCCCCGAGCATCCGGATCAACCTCGGCTGCAGGAGATAAAATCTCCCCTGAGGCAATCTCGGCTGCAGAAGATAAGATCTCCTTCGAGCCCCCGCGTCAACCTCGGCCGTAAAAGATAAGATCTCCCCTGAGGCAACCTCGGCTGCAGGAGATAAGATCTCTCCTAAGGGTTTGAGCCAACCTCGGCTGCAGGAGATAAGATCTCCCCCGAGTGTCCACACCAATCTCGGCCAGAGATAAGATCTCTCCGAGCGACCGTGACAACCTCGGCCAGAGATAAGATCTCTCCCAAGCCTCCGAGGCAACCCTTGGTTGTAGGAGATAAGATCTCCCCCGAGGGTCCGCAGCGACTTCGGCCAGAGATAAGATCTCTTCCGAGCGACCAAGACAATCTCGGCCAGAGATAAGATCGGAGACAACCTCGGTTAGAGATAAAATCTCTTCCGAGCGATTGTGTCAACCTCGGCTAGAGATAAGATCTCTCCGAGTGACTGTGACAACCTCTACCAGAGATAAGATCTCTTTCGAGCGATCGTGACAACCTCGGCCAGAGATAAGATCTCTTCCGAGCCCCCGAGGCAATCTCGACTGCAGGAGATAAGATCTCCCCCGAGGGTCCACAGCGACCTCGGTCAGAAATAAGATCTCTCTCGAGCGACTGAGACAACCTCGATCAGAGATAAGATCGGAGACAACCTCGGCTAGAGATAAGATCTCTCCCGAGCGACCGCGTCAACCTCGGCCAGAGATAAGATCTCTTCCGAGTGCCGAGACAATCTTGATCAAAGATAAGATCGGAGACAACCTCGCCCAGAGATAAGATCTCTTCCGAGCGACCGCGTCAACCTCGGTCAGAGATCAGATCTCTCCTGAGCATCTGTATTAACCTCGATTGCAGGAGAGGAGATCTCCCCCAAGTCAGCCTCGGCTGCTGGAGACAATATCGCCCCCGAGGAGCTCAACCTCCGACCTCGACCGCAGGAGACGAGATTTACTTCAACCTCGGCTGAAGATGAGATCTCCCCTGGACTTCAACTTCAACATCAACTTTAGCTGAAGATGAGATCTCCCCCGAGCTTCGACCTAAACCAGCATGGAGCCTAGAAGAGGACTTCGACAGTCGTCTTTTCTGCACTCCCTTCCTTTGAGTTTTGAACTCGAAAGTGGGGGGACTATTGTTGGGGATAAACCCCACTCCTACCGAAGTCCAGTTCGATGCTCAGTCTAATGCAACCGATAGCCATGGAAGAGCTTCAGCGGACGGACCTTAGCCGAACTCCTTCAGCCGGCTAAACTCCTCAGCGGTCGAGCTTTAGTCGGACTCCCACGAGAGCCGAACTTCCTCCGCACTCTTCCAGCCAAATGCCTGCAGGAGCCAAACTCCAGCGGACGGACCTTAGCCGAACTCTTTCGGCCGGCTAAACTCCTCAGCGGTCGAGCTTTAGTTGGACTCCCATGAGAGCCGAACTTCCTTCGCGCTCTTCCAGTCAAATGCCTGCAGGAGCCGAACTCCCTCCAAGCTTCCCCTTCAGCTGAACTTCTTCAGGAGCCGGAGCCGGACTCCTTCCAGACATCTCCTTCGACCGGTCGGACTTCTCAGCGGCCGAGCTTCTTCCGAACTCTCCAGCGATCGAGCCTTAACCGCACTCCTTCAGTCTGACGCCTACGAGAGCCGAACTTCCTCCGCACTCCTCCGGCCGAACTCCTTCCGAGCTTCCCCTTGGTCGAACTTCTCCAGGAGTCCAAACTCCTCTGGAATTGATACATACCAAAGTCCACCGATCAATGCCTGCTTTCTCAGAGCCACGGCTATTAAATCTGGACGAACGGTCACTATCAATCTGCCACAGGCGACGCTATAGGCGGTGCCCCCCTCCGGGACTGACTCCGTCAGACCTCGAGCAGCCCACCACTATCGGACGGTATGGCTGTCACTATCGGTCTGACGATACCATCTTCTCCGCACCAAATTTCGTGCAGCCTCGAGCGGCCTACCATCAGGCGGTATGGCCGTCACCATCAATCAAGTTTTGCCTATAAAAAGGATCCTCTAGATATGCTAACTCTAGGTTCTAAGCTCTCCTATTCTTCTCTAAACTCTGTCGAACTCATTTTAGAGCACTACATTTCTGTTGGTCAGAACTAACTTGATCGTTGGAGGGTCCTACCGAAGCCATCCTCATCGGCTCCGAACGAAACTTTATTTTGCAGGTCCTCGACGGCGATCTCGTCCATCTCTACTTCAGTTGGATCTGGTGACAACCAGATTCTGCACCAACACTGAAGATTTATTATGGGGCCATTATGTGCAACTCAAGTTGGCATGATAGCGTAGTCATTTAATCACCTGTCCATTGTTGTTGAGGTCAAAAGTGTCTATTGCATGCTAGACGTTGGTTTATACCACGTCTCTGTTTTTCCCTCTTTTGATAAGAACGTTGTATTATATACGAACAAAATGTTTCTTAACAAACAATATACATTTGTTTTGTTTGAAATCATTTTAATTTTGACCTATTCTAAAAGTTTTTCCTTGTTAATGCGCTCAAAATGTAGGGAGACTTACAATAACGAAGGCATGGCAAAGACTTGTTCAAGGTGGTGGACTCACTTATCTAAAAGAGAGAATTGTTCAACTCTCAAACAACATTAAAATCCTCAATTAACTTGGTTTCCATGGTGGTTTTATGCCTTTACGTAGGCCTTTGGGCCTGCGAGCCTCTTACTTCACAACTTTCGTACTTGTTAAGGTATTTATAAGTAAAAGTTGACTATGGGGTTCATCAAATAAAAAAAGTTGGATAGGAGGCAAGAAAGAGTCAAATATTGGAATACGTTCCCGAAAAACCAGAAGTTTATGCGGAGCCCCACCGTGCTGCGCTTGTTTTATATTAATTAAGAAAAATTAAAGGCTTTTTTGTCAAATATTTTTCGGTACAAATCCTTTCAAACAGAGCAGCTGAGCAGGCTTTAATGGAATGGGAGGTGAGGGAAAACAATGTTAATAGTCGTCTAATTTACTACACCTGGGAACTTGCCAATATTCTGATAACATCACGTAATATTATGGAAACCATATTCTTAATTCGTTTGATAAATTTCTGGTGAAGTTTTTAATGGTTCCAGTATGCCAAAAGCAGTGCGCTCTCTCTCTCATTCCAAAGAATTATATATACATATACCCCTAAGCCATCCATGGCTCGGAACCATATTTGACGTGTAGCTTTTGGAATAATTTTAGCTTATTTAAGCTATTTTAGTATTTAGTAGAATTAGCTTATGATCCATAAGCTAATTTTTATTGAAAGCTTTTCACTCAAGGATTCAAAATCAAAAGTTAGCTGTATATTTTTATTTCTAAATTTATTTTTTATTTTTTTCTAAAACTACTCACTTAACATTTAAGCTTCCTCTTCTCTCCTCTATTCTTTAAAATTTATCTATAAAAATATAATATATTATCATAATATTAGAATAATATAATATAATATAATATAATATTAATATTATAGTAATATAATATTATATAACATTATATTATATTATATTATCATAATATATTATAATATATATTATAAATATAAATATATATTAGAATATAATATATTATATATAATCATATTATTATATTATATATTATATTTATAATATAATATAATATTATATTATCATAATATTTTATAATATATATTAGAATATAATATATTTTTATAATTATATAATATATATTATAACATATAATATATAATATTTATATTTATATGATAAATATAATATATATATATAATATAATAATATTATTATATTAATAATGTAATAATATTATATATTATCATATTATGTTATATTATAATAATATTATAACATAATATTATATAATAATATTATTATATTTTTATTATAATAATAATACAACATAATAATATATGATAATATCATTAGAATATATTATAATAATTTTATAATAATATCATATCATATTATATTTTATTATATTATAACTGTTAGATATGTGTGTCCTAGAAGTCAGAATTGGCTGACACTTATTGTATACTACTAAGGGCAAAATTATAATTTTGATTATAAATAATAAAATAGATTATTTTTCTATCATAATGTGTATTTTGTATCCATGATACATTCCTTGAGTTAGTGATAATGATAGTTAATATTTTTAAGAGTTGAAAATTTAAGACATGAATTTTCGTTATTAACTCATAAAATGCTTCCGACCGTAGAATCATCATGAGGATAATGATTGATCTGGAAGGTTGATGTACAATCATTTATTTATAGTAGATGAATCTTGAGTTTATGGTGTAGAGACACCGGAGCGAGAGTACAGGTACTCGTTAGAGAAATGAGGGCACTGAGCGTGACCACCTCGAGTAGTCATTAGGAAGTCTACCTTCTCGTCAATGACTGACTCGATGCTGCAGTGATGTGTGTCTAGGTTCTTTGAGTCCTGAGGTGCATCGATAATTCACCTTGAGGGTGTTATAGTTTGACTACACCATAACTCAGATCTCCTAGCCATTCGGAATCCTGAGGTGTATGTTGGCTATAGCATGTTCATTGTAGGAATTGGATTGCACCAAAAGATGGAATCTATCTACCTCGGTAGATGAGAGGAGCAGCCCTATGATGATCATGAGAATCAAGTCCATAAGCCCATGGCCATGGCAGAGTGAAATAATAGAAAGAGTTTCTATTTAAGGTTTTCACATCAGGACTTGAATCGAAATGATTAAATCATATGATAGAAATTAGGGTTTGACGAGTTCACCTTAACCCTAATCTGATCGGGGCTCAAGATAGAAGAACTTAATCACACAGGTAGCTGCACCGAGAGGTTAATTTTCAGTTTGTTCGCATTCAGCTCTGATGGGTTGCCACCATATACTGCTAGGTGTCACTGGTGGATTTTGGGAGCAATTAGAATGATTTAGATGATCGATCATTCTAGCTGTTCTAAATCAGAAGAGTTCTGATCCATCGAAAGGTATTTCGGTGATGTCGATGATAAAGATCGCGATATATCTCATTACCATATGGAACTGAACCTAATTGGATCACACAAATAAGGGTTTGGATCTGGATTTTATCAATTGAACTAACTCAATTCAATTGATTTGAATTAGATTCAATTAGGTTCAAGAAAATCGTGCTAGAATACGATTGAGCCTAATGTTCTTCTTCAATTATCATTTTAAGTTATCTCGAATGAGCTAAATATATTTATGCTCACTCAGGTACCTTTACATGGTCTGACTGGAACTTGTCCAAGTCAGAAAAGGATTGTTTTAATTTATGAGATAAATTTAAGGCAATACCTGCCATTTTCCGTCACGTGCTAATTTTTATCTTTTGATTTTGGTCAAATATTGACCTTTGACACTCAGACATCTATCCATATGTCATGGATCCATAGGAGATTGATTTTGGACCAATCAACTTGCTAAAAAGAAGGTGGACCAGGGGCGCACGCCTAGGAAGGCTTGCGCCCATGGATAGAGACGCCTAGAGTCCCATACAGATAGAACTCCAGTTACTTCAGAGTTTCTACCTAGGTGGCGCCAAAGATTAGACTTTGATCAGTCTTAGGTGCCATCTAAGGATGATTTAGAGGAGCTCTTATCTGATTGGATCAGGTGATGTCATTCCACCAATCAGATTTAGATCTGATTGTACAAAGCGATGTGATTGGCCGGGATGATGTGGCACTGCATGACGCAATAGGATCTATATAAATCCTGTCTATGCCTAGTTTCAGATAGATTAGACCATTGCCCATGCTACAAGGCTATCCCTCTCCCTCCTCTATGCCATCTTCAGGTCCTCTCTCTCCTCTATACGTTTAAGAGAATTTGGGCTCCAGTTTAGTGCGATCCAGGCAAGAGAAAGGTGACGAGAAAGGAAAAAGGCAGCACTGTTGCAAGAGACGATACCCGATCTTCAAAAGAAGTTTTGAAGATCCTCCAAATCATATCCAGATCTGATATTTGAAGAAGTGATAAAGAAGGAGAAGATCTCTAGATTCAGTCCGAGTGGATACCGATAGAGATCAGGCACTTGCGTGGCTAGATCCAGAACCTCAGACAATCAGCAGGATCATCACAGGATAATCTGATTATCCAACAACAAGATACAAAATTAAATCTATTTTATTTTATTTTTATTAGATCTATAAAATTAGATCTGAAATGTTTCAGATTTGATCTGAATTCAAAAAAAAATATTTTTGAAATATCTGTCTTGATCCAATCAGATTTGAACGAACCTGATCTGAAAAACTGAAATTTTTTCTTCAACTGGTATCAAAGCTAGGTTCTCATAAATTATTTAGATCTTATTTAAATTTATTTTTAATCTAATAATTAGATAATTTCATATGTCACATGAAATGTGATTAGATCTAAAATCAAAAAAAATAAAATTAAATAATTTAGATCTAAGTTCTATAAAAAGCATGACTAGTTGTAGAATAGAATTATTCTGTGTATAGTCTTGCATGATCATAATTTAATTTGATTAAATTATAATTTTAGATTAATTTATTTATTATTTTTTGATGTTATAAATATTATAATAAGATCTAAAAAATAAAAAATTAAATTTTTTATTTTTTGTTCATATGAGATATGATGAATGTATGTTTAGACTAGTTGTAGAATAGTTCTACATAATTATTTAAAATAAAATTTATTTTAATGAGATCAATTTAAATTTATTTTTTAGATAAATTATGAGATAATTTAGATCTGAAAACATGCATAATATGATACATGAGATGTATGCAAAATATATTTATAGTTAGATCAATTTTTATATATGAGATATATGATGTAGATCTAACTAGTTTTGTAGTTTTTATATTTCTAATTAAGGCATTCTCCTTGACCATCCAATCATAAGAACAAAGTATGGTTTAAATGCCCTCTCCTCTCATTCGATGGGATGCTCTTATGATGTATAGGGATGCTGTGCATTCGTCTTTAATAAAAAATCCAAGAACTTACTTTCTGCAAAACCCTAGATCCTGAAACCCTAGGATTTATTGTGCATATTTTATTTATGAACCCTAAACTTAATTAAGAATTAAGATTATGAAATATTAATTAGGTCTAAAATTGAGAATTTTAGATCTAAGACATATTCATAATACTGGGTTCGGGCTTGGGTAGCTCAATTAGGTCTAAGCGGTTGATCAAACCGAATCAAGAGTTGGTTAGATGGGATCAACAATGCTTAAATTGACCAGCCTAATAGGATTAAGTCTGGGTCAAGATCGAGTCACATGAGTGATCGATCAAGCTAAGACCTAATTAGGCTCAGAGGTTAGAGTCTGGATTGTAGGCTAACCCAATTGGTTCTGGCTCAACAATTTGGTGTCTAAGGTAAGTTTGGCACATACGACCGACTGATTTTTAATTGAGAAGCTACTCGATTCTGAATGCATGTTCTTGTACGAGTTAATGGCATATTCCTTTCCACCGGTCTCACTTACCTGGCCATATTTGTTGACACAGTTCTGATCTGAGGTGGTCAATAATCCGAGCTAACCCATGCCACTAGGTTAGTCATAATGGTTATGACTATGTCAAGTCTAGTTTAATGAGATCTAAATCAAATCTTTCCTAAGAAAAGATTAAGTCTAAGATCTTCCACCATTGTAGACGTGCGGGCCCTTCCTGGGGTTGATTGTTCTTGGCTGGTTATAGTGGTTCAGTTGCACCGAAAAGATGCAACCATGTCTATTAGGCATTGGATGCTATGGGCTGGAGGATGGATTGGGCTCAATATTTTGGATATGATGAGAGACTCAATTAGGAATCCAATCTATGCAAATGGTGGGTCTGACTTAACTAAGGAGTGGATCAATATTCTGGATACGATGAGATTCATGAATTAGGGACCAAGCCTGGGTGCACCATGATTAGAGAATCATTGAACAAGAGTTGTTCACTCATTAGCTAACCCATCATCGATAACTGTTAGGTGAGGTGATGAGTCAGTTGGTGGGACCGCACTATCCATTAGAAATCATTAATCATAGAGATTTTCGCATCTCTATAGAGAAAGTGTAGAAATCCAAGAAAATAGTGGAAGCTAATTTGTTTAAAAATGAAACTCCTAAACCAATTAATAAAGTTTTAATTACAATATCTAACTAGAAACTTTAAGTCTCTACAGAAAAATATTTGTGTCCAACCCACTAGCATATATCTTGGACACCCATAGATTGACCGGATCCAATTATAAAGATTGGCTTTGGAACTTCAAAATTATTTTGAGTTTCGAGAAGTTAACTCATGTATTGAACTAGGATCCTCCTACTTTACCAGCTCATCCATCCGCTGAATAGAGAGCGTCTTTTGACAAGTAGATGGACGAAGATAATAAGGCCAGATACTACATGTTGGGCTCGATGTCTGATGAGCTTTAGCGTCAACATGAAGATATCAAGACTACCTGCCAAATGTTGGCTCACCTACAAGAGATGTTTGGTGAACAGAGTCGCACAGCCAAGTATCAAGTCACTAAACGACTGTTCAAAACTAAAAAGCGTGATGGACAGTCAGTCTAAAATCATTATCTGATAATGATCAAGACTTGAAAGAGCTTGAGAAGCTCGGAGTGAAGTTGGATCTTGGATCTGCAGAATGATATAATTCTGCAACCTTTGATTGATGCATATGGGCAATTCATCATGAACTACCATATGCATAAACTTCAAAATTTTTTGGCCGAGCTTATGAATATGTCGGTTACTACTGAGCTTTCTATGAAAGGTTTTAAAGGCTTAGTTCTTGCTATGGAATAGGACTTCTTCTAAGAAGAAAGTCTTTTGGAAAGAAGAAAGAAGTCTGTAAAAAAGCAGAAGATGGAAGGAGGAAAGAAGAAAAAGGCAGAGCTGAAGAAGACACTAAGAACCATCCATTTCTGTGATTACATGATACATAATTAGAGACCATCAAAATAAATAATTTTTAGAACAAATAATTTTCAAAACAAATGATTTTGGTTTTTAGGTATTTTCAATTGTAAAGATGATCATGATTAAAAGTAAGATCTATAATTTGAAAGCTCTATTATTGGTTTTAAAGTAGAAAGGGTTAGATACCTTTTCCTCACAAGAGGAGACGAGCAAAATCCATATATCTATCTATATATCTACCTGTCAACCTATCTATACCTGCATACATACATACATACATATAGAGTACATATATAATATATTTTAATAGATAAAAATAATCTAATTTGTTGATTGCTGGGGTTTAAATTATATCTTTCACATGAAAAAATAATTGTTTCATGATGTCAACCATGCGAACTTTGCGCAATGTTCAAAGCATGACCAACCTCTTCTTTATTGGGGGTATGCACGATCCAGTTTGGGTCAGTTTGGAGTCAATTTTCAAACTAAAATGATTTGAATCGGTGTTTTAAAATCAAAATTAAAACTGAACCAATCATATAGAAAAAATAATTCAAATTGAAAATCGATTAAATTTGGTTTGATTTATTGGATTGTGGGCTATTTGGCTTATGTCAAATAGATAGCTTATGGAAAAGACTAAATAAGTTACTATCCATTTCAATTTTTTCTAACCATGCTAAATAGGTAGCTGATGAGATAAGCTAAATGGATAGTTTATGGATGGATTAAATGGACTAAATATAGAAGCAATGAATTGTTAGAGCTAGGACAAAATACAAGTGAATTGATGGTGGTTTATATATATATATGTACATATCCATGGGTCGATTTAATTTAAATCAAGTTTTTAAAATTAAAATAAAAAATGAACCAATTTTTTCAGTTTCTAAAATTTTTAAACCAAAATAAAATCAAATATGAAAAACAATAGATTTAAAATTGGTGGTTCGAATTAGTTTTACATTTATTGTTTGCTTGCACACACCTATTCCTTACATTCATAGTATGGATTATAAAGTTGATATCATACTTTGAAAGCTATGCAAAGCACAATCCAAAGGCCGCGAAAGAAGATAATTATTATTTCATACAAAAGTTACCACCCAAATCCAATTGATGGAGAGCATTATGGTAATTTGATGGTAATAGATTATAGTTGATTGTACTTTTTATTTTTCTTATTTTATTTCTTTCTCTCTTTCTCTTTAGTTCAATCTTCTTTTTTGGAGTTTATCTAGAACCGTTCTACTATAGGTATCTTTGGACCATCCAATAAAAAATTGCCACATCATCTAAAAAAAATATTTTTATTCAAACCAGCAAAAATTATTAGCTAGTGGTTAAAATATATTTTTTTCTATTCAAAATTTTTAGCCAAGCTTGATAACAGTGTCCTTTTCTCAATATTAAATAATGTGTAGCATTTTATTTGATGATCCAAAATGCAGTGGTGGAATAATTCTAACCAATAATTTTTCTCTTTCTTGCTGGTCACTTTCTTAGTCCAACCAGCTTCCGGACTCCACCTCACCATCCTAAATGATGTGGCCCTAGAATCATCCCAAAACCATTAGCCTTGGACGTTTTGGCTATGTTTAGTATGCAGCTATAGCTGTGTTGAGCTGTAGCTATGGCTTGAGCTATTAGCTGTAGCTTTATTAGCCTAAATATTTAGTAAAAATTAGCTATGTCAGTAAGCTGTCATGTACAAAATGATACAAAAGGACATAACCTTATTTTATTTATTTTTAACATCACTTCAAATATTTAGTTTAATTAAATATAATAGATGTAATAAATATATATTAAAAATCATACCCATACACACCTCATGCATAAAATATAAATATATATTATATATAATATATTAATCCTATAATTATAATAAATAATATTTACTATTAATATATTATTAATAATATATTATAATAATATAAATAATAATATTATGTTATAATATTATATATATAACATAATATTATATATATAATATATATTTATATATTTTAAATATATTTATATAATATATATAAATATATATATTAATATATATTCTAATATATATTTATATTATAATATATTATTGTTGAAAAAAAAATTTTAGTTTTTTTGGATCAGATTTATTTAGATCTGATTGGATTAAGAGAGATATTTTAAAAAAATTTTCTTTTGAATCTAGATCAGATCTAAGACATTTCAGATATAATTTTATAGATCTAATAAAAATAAAAATAAATTAAAATAGATTTAATTTTGTACCTTATTATTGGGTAATCAGATTATCCTATGATGATCCTGCTGATTGTCTGAGGTTCTGGATCTAGCCATGCAAGTGCCTGGCCTCTAGCGGTATCCACTCGGACTGGATCTAAAGATTTTTTTCTTCTTTATCACTTCTTTAAATATCAGATCTGGATCTAATTTGGAGGATCTTCAAAACTTCTTTTGAAGATCGGATATCGTCTCTTGCTACAGTGCTACTTTTTTCCTTTCTCGTCGCCTTTCTCTTGCCTGGATCGCACCAAATTGGAGCCCAAATCCCCTTGGACATACAGAGGAGAGAGAGAACTTGAAGATGGCATGGAGGAGGGAGAGGGGCAGTCTTGTGGCATGGGCAATGGTCTAATCTATCTAAAACTAGGCATAGATAGGGTTTATATAGACTCTATTGCGCCATGCAGTGCCACATCATTCCGATCAATCACGTCGCTTCATGCAATCAGATCTAAATTTGATTGGTGGAATGACATCACCTGATCCAATCAGATAAGAGCCCCTCTAAATCATCCTTAGATGGCACCTAAGACTGATCAAAGTCTAATCTTTGGCACCACCTAGGTAGAAACTCCGAAGTAATGGAGTCCCATCTATATGGGACTCCAGGCGCCTCTATCCATGGACGCGCGCCTCCCTAGGCATGTGCCCTTGGTCCACCTACTTTTTAGCAGGTTGATTGATCTAAAATCATTCTCCTATGGGTGCATAAA